>CAUYPK010024338.1:0-39230 GCA_963574355.1 Loris lydekkerianus
AAAATAAAAATTCTGGGAACAGATGGCTTCACATTAGAATTCTATCAAATCTTAAAAAAGGAACTAATACCTATATTAATTAACATTTTCCAAAATATAGATCTCAAAAGATTCTAGGATAAAAACATCACCTTAATCTCTAAATCAAAAGACCTAACAAGAAAAGAAAATTATAGACCAATATCTCTAGTGAATATTGATGCAAAAATATTCAAGAAAATTCTAGAAAACAGAACTCAGCAACACATCAAAAAAATTATACACCGTGATCAAGTGTGTTATATCCTGGAGTCTCAAGGCTTCTTCAATACACAAAAACTTATAAATATAATTCATCACATTAAAAAAAAAAAAAAAAAAAAAAAAAACAAAGACCAGGGGATTTTCTCAATTGATGCAAAAGAATCTTCTGATCATATCCAGCATTTTTTTCCTAATAAGAACACTTAAGACAATATGTACAGGGTGGCACATCCAGCTCAAAGTTATGGGGCACTTGTCACACATACCAGAGTTGGCAGGTTCAAATGTGATTCTGGCAAAAAACTTTAAGAAGAAAAACAAAATAAAAATAAAATTGTTACAAAGGGACATTCCTTAAACTGATACAGATCATCTATAGTAAACCCACTGTCAATATCATATTGAATGGGGTTTAATGAAAATCATTTTCACTCAACTCATGAACAAGGCAAGGTTTCCATTGCATCCAGCACTTTTCAATATTTTAATGGATGTCTTAGCCATCATGATATGGAAAGAAAAGGTGATCAAGGGTATCAAAAAGGATTAAAAGAAATCAAACTTGCAGTCTTTTGAGATAATATGATTGTATTTCTGGAAAACCCCAGGGATTCTACTAGAAAACTCTTAGAAGTGATCAAGGAATACAACAGCATCTCAGATTACAAAATCAATAATCACAAATCTGTAGTATTTATATATACCAACAATAGTCAAACAGAAAAACCAGTTAAGAACACTATTTCTTTTATAATAGAGCCAAATAACATAAAATATTTGAGAGTTTTTCTAACAAAGAATGTGAAAGATCTCTATAAAGAATGAAACTAAAAGTTTCTGAACTTTTTGTTTTTAATATTTATTTTTGTTGTTAAATCATAGCTATGTCATTAGTGCAGTCAAGACATGCAATGTGCTGGTTTCATATACAATCAGAAATATTCTCATCAAACTGTTCAGTGTAGCCTTCATGGCATTTTCTTAGTTATTGTATGTAGACATCTGTGTTCTGCATGTAGTTGGTTTCACCTGTACCCATTCTAAGATGAACCATAGGTGTAGCCCCACTGATTATCTTCTTTCCATTCTAACCTTTTCCCTCTCTTCCCCTGTCTTGGCCCTTTCTGCATATTCTTGTGCTATAGTTGGGTTATAGCCTTCATATAAAAGCTATAAATTAGTTTCATAGTAGGGCTGAGTACACTGGATAATTTTTCTTCCATTCGTAAGATACTTTGCTAAGAAAAATATGCTCCAGTTTCATCCATGTAAACATGAAAGAAGTAAAGTCTTCATGTTTCTTTAAGGCTGCATAATATTCCATGGTATACATGTACTACAACTTCCTAGTCCATTAGTGGGTCAATGGGCAATTGGACTTCTTACATGACATAGTAAATATGAATTGGGCTGCCACAAACATTCCAGTACATATATAATTGTTATATTTTGATTTTTGGTCTTCTGGGTATATACCTAGTAAAGAAATTATAGGATCAAATGGCAGGTCTATTTTTCGATCTCTAAGTATTCTTCAAACATCCTTCCAAAAGGAACTTATTAGTGTGCATTCCCACCAGCAGTATAGAAGTGTGCCCTTCCCTCCACATCCACGCCAACATCTCTGGTTTTGGAATTTTATTATGTGAGCTACTTTTCCTGGGGTTAGGTAATATCTCAAAATAGCTTTGTTCAAATTTATCTGATGATTAAGAATGATGAGCTTTTTTTCATGTGTCTGTAGATTGTACGTCTGTCTTTTTTAGGGAAGTTTCTCTTTGAGTCCTTTGCCCACCCAGAGATGGGATCACTTGCTCTTTTCTTGCTAATGCATTTGAATTCTCTGTGAATTATTGTTATTAAACCTTTATTGGAGGTAAAACCTGCAAATATTTTTCTTCCATTCTGAGGGCTGTCTGCTTGTTTTACTTAGTATGTTATTGGCTGTGCAGAAACTTTTTAGTTTGATCAGGTCTCAGTAATGTATTTTTGACACTGTTTCAATTGCCTAGGGAGTCCTCCTTCATAATATTCACCCAGCCTGATTCTTTCAATAGTTTTCTCTGCACTTTATCCAAGTATTTTTATAGTTTCATATCTTAAGTTGAAATATTTTATCCAGTGAGAATCTATCTTAGTTAATGTGAAAAGTATGGGTCCAGTTTCAGCCTTTTACAGATCGCCAGCCAGTTCATTCAGCAACATTTGGTAAATAGGGAATCTTTTCCTTACTGAATGTTTTTAATTCAGAAATAAACTCTAAACTTTCCTTCTAACAGAAGAAATAGCTGAAGATATTTATAAGTGTAAAAACATACCAGGCTAATGGCTGGGAAGAATCAACATTGCTAAAATATCCATACTACCTAAATTAATATACAATTTTAAAGCAATCCCTATGATAGCACCACTGGTATACTTTAAAGACCTCATAAATATAACACTTTGTTTTGTATGAAATCACAAAGACAAGACATTACTATGAAATAAAGATAAATCAGGAGGAATTACCCTACCAGACCACACATCATAATATAAATTTGTAGTGATCAAAGCAACGTGGTCCTGGCACATAAATAGAAAGGTAGATGTATGGAACAGAATAGAAAAACCAAGAGATGAATCCAGCTACCTACTATTATTTTGATATTTCATAAGCCTATTAAAAATCATCACTGGTGAAAAGACTCTTTATTTAAAAAATGGTGCTGTGTGAACTTGTTGGCGACCTGTAGAAGACTGAAAATGGACCCACACTTTCATTATTAAATAACAAAGACTCTCAGTGGATTAAAGCCTATAACTTAAGACGTGAAAGTATAAAAATGCTACAAAAAGTGCAGAGAAATTAGTCTGGGTTAATATTTTAAAAGAAGAAACACGGGGCAAGTGTAGCAACACCACAAATACATTACAGGAATCTGATCAAGCTGAAAAATGTCTTCACAGTTAAGAACGCAGCAAGGGCAGCAATCAGACAGCCCTCAGAATGGGAGAAG
This sequence comes from Loris lydekkerianus, assembly GCA_963574355.1. Classification (NCBI taxonomy): domain Eukaryota; kingdom Metazoa; phylum Chordata; class Mammalia; order Primates; family Lorisidae; genus Loris; species Loris lydekkerianus. Next base: position 3,243 of record CAUYPK010024338.1, read on the forward strand.
ACATTTGGAGTTTACATCACCAACAGAGTTTTGAAAAGGTGACACTCAACTAGCAGAGATTTTACAGATCACCAAGGCTTATATGAAAGGTTTTTATTGGTGAGAAAGGGATGCTGAAGAGCAGCACCAGGAGGTGGGAAAAGGGGAGGGAGAAAGAGAGAGAGAGAGAGAAACAGAGAGAGAGAGAGAAAAGGAAGTAGAGAGAGAGGAATGGGAGGGGAGAGAGAGAGAGAGGGAGAGAGAGAGAGAGAGAGAGAGAGAGAGAGAGAGAGAGAGAACACACCTCTTTATATAAGTTTGGTTAGAGGAAGTCTTAGAATGGTGATGGGATGGTATAATACCCAATAAGGAGTTACTGCTCCCTCCAGAAGAGCCATTAGTGCAGGACATAAGTTTGAAATTTTTGTGGATAATTGGGAGAAGAACATGAGGTAAGTTTTTCAACTGGGGAAATTAACTAAAATTCTTTTTCTCTTGTTATGTTACAAAGGGAGTTGGATTTGGGATAAGGGACATCAAGGTCTCTCTTCTACAGTTTCTTTCTGATGAGAGGGGCTCCTACTTGTAGTTGGTGAACTAGAGAATGATTATGATCTTTTTCCCTGGGATGACATAAGTTTCTGTTTTCATACTGCCTTTTTTAGCAGTGGCTGTTTTATAGTGGTTTTCATAAAAGTCTTTTGGCCTGAAATAGAGTGTAGCCTATTCACAAATAACAATTCCTTTTTGTTGCATGTTTGGAGCTTTATTTTGGGTATAGGTTTGGAGCACCAATTGAATAGTTACCTGTTGAGACAACTTTGAGAGTTGAGTTTCAATAAATTGAGTTATTGAGTAGGAAATGCCAGCTGTTCCTGTGCCTATGTCAGTTGTGATTTCCTCAGTTTCCAATAAGGGATGGATGGCAACTTGGGCGATCTATTTCATATGGCTTGTTAGATAGAGAGAAAAAGGAAGCCCTGGACCAGGTTCACCTCCAGCAATAATTAGAAAATCAGGTAGTAACACAGTTATAGAACAGAGACTCTGAATGTGGACAGGAGGAATTCAGTATAATTTTTTTCCTGCAGAGAAATTGGAAGGAAAGATGGCACTTTCTGTGTAAATGACGTTTGGGCTTGGAAGGAAAAGTGACTATATTTGGGTACTTTGATGTGTTTAGACCCGATTCAGGAGGGGTTCCGGTAAAGTTGAAGTGACGAGAGCATGCCTAAATGATTTAATTGAGTGATGACAAAAAATGTTTAGTTTTTTGTGTGTAAGTTGTTAAATTAAAAGATGCAGGTTCTGAAAGTCTGAAAGATAAAATGTCAGTAATCATGTCTGGTACAGTCTGAAGTTTATTGTGTAAAAGACCTTCTAATTTCCCTAAAGATTGAGGATGAAAAGAAATATGAAAGTGTCATTGGGTACCTAATGCTTTGTTTAAGTTTGAGAAATGGTAGTGGTGAATTCAGGTTTATTGTCAGAATGTATAGAACAGGGGAGCTCCAGGTGGGGAATAATGTTTCTTAGTATGATAGAGGTAATTTAATATTAGAATTTATCTACTAATATTAAGAGGTATTTATAAGTTGCCAGTTCATTTGTTAGTGATAGAAGAGGAAAGAGAGTTTGTATTGATGATTTATTGGAGGACACATTTGCATACCCTGCTCTACAAGTTTTTTTTTTATACATAAAGGTACTTTCATTTGAAAATTAGAGGTCACTAGAATTAGGAAGAGGTCCTTTTTGTATGTTGGACAGGTAAGGGAGAAGAGTGTCTAGTGTTTGAAGGTAATGGTGAGTGGGTGATGAGTCTAAGGGAGTAGGCAAGAGGAATGTAGGATTTAGTGTGAGACATGTGTTAAAAGATAAAGATGGGCCAGATAACAGAGAAGTTTGAAGGTTAAGAATGGGTTTGAAATTTTTTGTATGTCAAAAGATCAGATAGAGAAAGAGTGGACAGGACAGTAGGAGGGGAAAAGAAAGTGGGTTTCTTTGATTCTTGTATTAGAGTAACTGCGACTGGCAATGTCTTGTAATACGGGTCCTAATCTCAAATAATGTGCTCTAACTCTTTTGAGAGATAAGTAACTGGAGTAAAGGTGAGGTCTAGATGATGTTCAGGCACTCTCACAGTAAACCCACTTTTTTTGGTGACATATATGAGGAAGTGGCAAGAAAGATTAGGAAGGTTGAAAATAAAGCTGAGATTTAAAAAAAGTGGAAATAGGTTAGGGAAAGCTTATGAGTGTTACCTCAAGTAGCATCATATAAAGGAGTAGCTAGGACAGAAAAGTTGGGAATCCATCCTCGGAGGTATTCTGTTAATTCTAAAAAGGAGAAGAGTTTTTGTTTTCTGTTGGGTAGAGGAAAGTCGACAAGGTGGCTTTTTCTATTTATGGTAATAGTTTTGAAGCCTTGGGACAAAAGGACACTAATTTAAGTGACTTCTTATTCAAATAATTGAATCTTTGAGGGAGAGATTTGATATCCTCTATTTCTAAGTAAATTGAAGAGGGAGCAGGTATTTTACTTAGAGTCATGTAATGTGGGACTACAGAACAGGATGTCATCAACATACAAAACTAAGGTTGAATTAGAGAGATGACAGAATATTGGAGATGTAGTACAGAGAAATAAGTGGTTTAAGCTGGGATGGTGTATGGAGGGTGTATGGATCAGAGACTAATGCATAGAATATTATAGAAATGGATGCATGTACAGGAATGACCACATAGTTTATGAGTCTTGGATCTTGTACTAAGCAATAGGTGCCATTAGGTTTTTTAATTGCTAGTATGAAAGTACTAAATTGTGAGTGGGCATGTTGTGAAAACCACCTTTTTTTTTTTAGAAGATTCTGCATAACAGATTTAACTTTCAAAAGACTAGATTGGGGAAGTAGGTATTTATATTGAGAAAGATAAATACAGGGGTCTTTTATTTTAACAAGAATTGGAGAGCAAATGGCAATTGAAGGGATTTCATTATCACAGATATTAGGATTTACTTGCTCTGGTGGAATGGGCCAGGGCCACAGTTTGTTGATGGCTTGGGAAAAGATGAGGCAGAGTGAGGCAGAAAAAGATGGGTCAGCATCTATTAATTTAAAATTAAAAATGAGTGTGGTATCTAATTTGGAAAGTGTGTCATGTCCCAGAAGAAGAACTGGACAGTAAGGTAACATCAAAAGGAATTTATAAATGTGAAATTTTCAGTCATGCATGATAAAAAAGGAGTTTGATGTGGACGATGTGAAAAACCCTCTAACCTGACAATAGAGTTGGGCAACAGGGAGGTAGGACTGCTGAACATTTTAAGAATTGAAAAGCTAGCTCCGGTGTGTAGTAAGGAGGTGATTATCCTACCTACCACTATCAGGGGTACACTTGGCCCTGCAGAGGTGAGCTTTGTCGGGTGAGAGAAGCCAGTGTCTGTCAGTCTTCATAAGAGAAAAGCCCCAACAAGTCTGCTGCTGATGCCCCGGTTTGGCAGGCCACATGTCCAAGGGGCAGTCATTCTTCCAATGGCTCTTTCCTTTGCAGAGATGGCATGACCAAGGTGTGAGTTAGAAATGGGGCAACCTTGTGCTCATTGATCTTCTCATTGCAGTTGTAGCATGGTTCAGGTGATTGAGTCATGAAGCGGCCTTTGGCACCTAATGACTTAGGCAAGTCAGGAATTATGGTCTTAGTGACATCGTAATGTTTTGAGCTAGCATTAGATAATCTTGAGTTTGATATTTTTTATTTTTCCTTTGGAAAATACCATCTCACTTAATGTAAATTTTAAAGAGTACATTTAAGATTACAGCCTGGGGTGTCAGGGGCCTCACCTCTAAGCACTTTAATTTAAATTTGATGTTGAAGTAACTTTCTTTAAATAAATAAATTATGAAAACTTTTTTCCATCTATTGATTTAGGATCTAAGTTAGATCTAAGTTTGATCTAAGTTAGTTCTAAGTTTGATCTAAATTAGTTAGATCTAAGTTAGATCTAGTTATTTAACTAAAGCCTTGGTAAGACATGTGAGGAAAGCTTAAGAATTTTAGACTTATCTTCTACAACTTTGCATTATTTATCATAATTTATGGCTTTTTGATCAAAGTTTTAAGTTCACAAACAGTGTAGGTAATAAAAATGTCTCTATTTTTTTCCCAGCATTATCATTATAATTCCAATTTGGCTGGGAGTTAGGAACCTTAGGGACCATGGTGTCACCTGTAGAATATTCATTGTTTAACATATGAAGTTTATTTCCTGCCTCTTTCACCCTCTACCAAACTTCTTTGCACTCATTAGAGGTTAGGGTATTGAAAAAAATAATAAAAATCATCATGTGAGGTAAGTTGATAGGACATAGAATTCTGGAAGTGTTTCTTGGAGCATACAGTGCTGGACTGAGAGACAACACAGAAGAACTCTGCATGCTTGTTGAAAAGGGTAGTTAGGAGAAGATTTTAGATTGGTTAACATGGAAGTAGGAGGGATAGAGGGTGGAAGCAAATGTGTGCTTGAGAAAGGAGCCAAATATGGTGGGCCAGAACAAGATTTACTCTGGTTTTGGAACTGGTGGCCACTTATATTTGCCGAGATGGTTCATCTGCTAGGTAAAACAGGTTAGGTTTAGAAAGATTAGAAAGTAGAAGAGCCTTTTGCTATACAATTTTTGGAATTACTTTAACATACATTAGTCTTTGTTCTAAGATATAAGAAGCCTTGAACTTATAGAACTTTGCTCCATTTCGCTAGGAGTACACAAAGATTATATAAGTCTCGAATTAAATAAAAATTAAATAAAGTGGCTAAACCTGGTTAGAAGGTTTCCTAATTCTACCAGGTTGAGCAAAAAGTACCCAAAAGGGGAGTTAAGTGGGATAGTATGGCTTGAATCCATGGCAATTAGTCGCCAGAATAAAACATGAGCAGAATCAAATGTGGACAAGGAGAAAGGGTGAGCATCTCTGCTGCATTGTGACTGGCCATGAAGTCAAGAACAAGTCTAGGATAGCTATCACTATTCTTAATAGTATCTAGGATACTGTATCCAGATCAGTGTCAGACACTTGGTTATGAGGAGAGCTTGAGACCTGTGTCCAGGAATTTTTGTGAGAGGCATGGAACCTCTGGGCTAAGCTAAGCAAGGTCAGTGGGAACAGGGAACTCAAACCTTGAGAAATGGATGAATCACCAAGAATGTAAGCAACCCAGACCATGATTATGGAAACTCACTCCCATAGGGGTAATCACCATGTCTGGATGAGGCCGGTATTGAGTGCTGGCTGGAGAACCTTGGTGGATGAACACAAGCTAATGAGGTGTTGATTGCCAGGATTATAAGAAAAAAATAGGGAGCTTCCAAAAGTTAAAACCCCATGGAAGGAGTGGAAGCTACCCTTGGGAGAATTTCCTAACTACATATTACATCTGACACCAGATGAAAGGATGGCACTTCATGAGCAGAGATCTCACAGACCACCAAAGCTTGTACAGGAAGATTTTTATTGGTGAAAGGGGGATGCTACAGAGCAGCACTAAGGAGTAGAGAAAAGAAGAGAGAGCGAGAAAAGGAAAAAGAGAGAGACAAAAGACAAAGGCATGAGAGGGAGAGAGAGAGAGAAGAGACTGAGAGACTGAGAGAGCAAGGGAGAGAGAGACCATGCCCCTTTATATAAGTTTGGTTAGCAAAGTCTTAGAATGGTGACATGATGGTAGAATAGCCAATAAAGAGTTACTGCTCTAGATGGAAGAGTCCTTAGAGGCAGACCATAAGTATAAAATTTTTTATTTATAAAGCATACAAAGTATTTTATTTATATGTCCTAAATGGGATTTATTATAAGAATTGTCATTCTAGATCAATATTGGAAAATAAACTAAAAGAACAAACTAATAGAATCAATAAAAAAAACCATACTATTATCTCAGTAGACACAGAGAAGGCTTTTGACAGAGGTAAAATATCTTGTTGGTAAAATATTTTTAAAATCTTAGATAAGAAAGAAACATCTTCAGGACTACTAAGGGCATTTACAGATGATTGGATACATATAAAGGGCTATATTCACAGGATGCACTATTTTTCAACTGTCAAAAGTCATGAAGTGCACATTTATGTGGCAATAAAAATAAACCTTAAAATCATTATGAAAGAGGAATAAGACCACATACAAAAGACCACATAGAGGAAGACTGAACTCAGAAGAAAACATCAAGACAAAACCAATTGTCTACTAGGAGTAGGGTGTCAATATTGGAGGGTGGTGGGCAAGGTGAAAGTGACTGCTAGTAGGTATTCATGTACTTTTGGGGAGAAGACAAAGTCCTACAATTAGATTGTGATGATAGCTATACAAATATGTGAATATACTAAGAACACACTTTGTACACTTTGAAAGGGTGAACTACTTATTTCAATGTAGCTATTTGACATCGTTTTCCAAAACTTGAGGTGCTCAAAATGCTCACAGGATAAGTTGTACCCAGGTTGTGAGAGTATATGAGAGACAGTCAAACCTATATCCATGTTCACACACATGTTACCATGAATTGACATGGAACAGACTTTGTTCCATTCTACAAAAGTTGTAATTTTCTATTTTCTTGAGGTAATGTCTAGCTCTTTTCCCCTGGGTAGAGTGACATGACATCATCATAGCTAACCACAATCTTAGACTCCTGGGCTCAAATATCTTATTGCCTCAGCCTCCTCAGCATCTAGGAGTCCAGGTGACCACTACAGTTCTCATTTCTTTTGGATCAATCACTTCTGCCTTCCAGATTGTTAGGATTACAGGTGTGAGCAACCAGTGCAGACCTTGAATTGGAAAAATTTTCAAACTATGTTTCATAGCCAGGGGTGGGGCTTCATAACTGTCATTCAGGCATTTTAGGGGGCACAGTCAGTTGGATTGTCTGAGCTTCTGAATTAGAGACAAGCCTGAGAATTATTGAGATCCCAATTTCTGAAGAATAAAAAAATGGCCAGATGTTATGCAGGTCACTGTATTCCAGGCTGAGGGAACAAGTTTGCTTGATGACAACACTTGACTGTGACCTATGACCCCAGGGCACTCTACCAAGGGCAACAAAATAACATTCTGTCCAAATACATAAATGAAGAAAAAAATGGTAGGAAAATTACACCTAATTGTTACTTTTAATCACAAATCTATAGTTGAAATTTTACCCCTAGATTAGGTGTCCACTAGGTAAGTTATTCTCTTATAGAGAAATTGTGTTCCTGAAGCCCGTATTAGTCAAGCCTTTGGACTTTATGAAGCTCTAATCCCTCAAAATGCTAGGTTCTTGTAGTCATTCTAAACTGCCCACATAGTGAATTCTTGACTCCAGTAAGGCTTTTCGTATTACCCTAAAATATCCAGAGTACACACTCCTACCCTTCTCTTGGGGTCCTTCATTCTGGGACAATATTCCCTTGCCCCAATCAGTCAGAGGCCAGGGACCAGACATATTTGGATAACCCCTACACATGAAAGTAACTGCCAATATTCTAAGGAACCAATCCAAAACCCACTTTTCCTGCCTCATTTTTCTCCCCCCAAGAGGCCACAATAAATCTTTTATATGTAGTCTCCTATTCCATCTGCCTACAGACTTATCCTTGTACTTTACTCTAGGAAGGGATACTTGGCATATGTTCTTTCTTTCCTTCTATCTTTTACTATTTTTTATGAGATAGACCCTAAATTTGTTACCTAGGATAGAGTATAAAGGCATCAGCCTAGCACAGAGGAAAATCCAACCCTTGTGTAGAAGGGATCCTACTGCCTAATATTCTGGAGTAGTGGATACTAAAGACATAGGCCACAAAGCTTGACTACGTTTTTTATTTCAGTAAAAACAGGGTGGGAGATAGGAGCAAAAGATTTATAGCTGTTTCTCAGCCTTGTCTCCAACACATGAGAAAAGAGCTCAGCCCACCTTGTTCTCTCAGAGCATCAAAATATTGTAGTCATGCATGGCAAAAGTCATTGAACTCCTATTAAGAAATGACCTTGTCAGGGTCTTTGAGGAGTGGTCAATTTCTAGTTCTCAGTGACACATTAAAATTATTTAAGGACTGTTTTGTATATCAGTGGTGGCAGATATCACCATAATTATCCATGGATCTTTTTGCTAACCATGTTTCATTAGTGATTGTATATTCAATGTGTGGCCCAAAATAACTCTTCTACTTTCTTTGTGTTCAAGAAGCCAAAAGTTTGGACACATCTGGCAGGGATGTCAAGAATGTTCAAACTTTTCAGTTAGGGTGATATTTCCCATTATCCTAATACCTAACTGCAGATATGGAATACACTGTATGGAATAATGCTGGACACATTATTTAACATGATTAGGAGAGACCCCTACTGTCCCAACAAGCCTATTCCAGAGAAAGAAATAAAAATTCATGAAAAGTAAAAGTGACAATTGTGTGACATAACTGTCAGGTCTATGAAATCACTGTTCAAAATTTTGACATGTGTTCTTGATCTACAACATCACTGGGCAGCATTAGGTATAAAACACAGACTTCTACATGTTTAAAAATCCATGATTTAAAAAGAAAAGAAAGGGTGGTTGTACTCCCTTGGCCACAGATAAAACAAACACTAGGAAGCAGAAATTTCATGTACTGGAAAAAAAAAAAAAAAGTCTTTTTTTAGAGTATAAAAATTATAAGAGATATACTGCATAGGTGCAGGAAAAGGCCAGTAGCAATCAATATATTTTATTCCTGTATCTCAAATGGGATTTATTATCAGGATTAACAGTCTATTTAAATATGAAAAAATCAACTAATAGAACTTGCTATCTTACTGGAATTTAGAAGAAAATCCACATTGTCATCTCTAGAGACACAGTATAAGATTTTGACAGAAAAAAGCATATCTTATTGATATAAAATTTTAAAAATCTTAGGTGAAAGGAAACATCTTCAGGATTACTAATGGAATTTACAAATAATTGGATACATATAACATGCTAAATTTAACTGATGGAATATTTTTCGACAATCAAAAGGAATAAAGTGAACATTTATGTTCCAATAGAAATGTATCTTAAAATCATTATTTTAAGGGAACAAGTTCAGTTATAAAAGACCACAGAGTATTCAGAGTATTACTAAACTAGAAGAAAATATCAAGACATGAATTATTCCAAGAAGTTTGATGCATCCTTCCTCACTACTGAGTTTAGAGTATAAATGTCTTAACACAATAACTAAGAACATGAGATCAAGGTTATGTTAACCAGTTTGATGACTGTATTTCAACAGTTATATAAAATGACCACATTGTACCTCATAATTATATTAATGTACACAGGTATTATTTAATAAAAAATCAATTAAAAATAAAAGAAAAACATGTAGACAAGACCAATTATCTGCTAGGAGGATATGGCAGGTTGAGGTGGGTGGAGGGGAAGATTAAAGTTACTGCTTGAAGTTATTGATGCTCTTTGTTTGAGGAAAGAAGACAATGCTTTATAATTCAATTGTGATGATTGCTTTACAACTCTATGTTTATACTAAGAAACATAGAATTTTATGATTGCCAAGGCTTATATACTTGTTTAAATAAAGCTACTTGGGAATGTTTTGCAAAACTTCTGATACTCAAGTCTCACAGCATAAGTAGTACCCAGGTCATGCATACACTGGAGAGACCTTGAACCCCATCTCTCTACTCACACACAGGCTACCATGAATTGGCAGTAAGGCAATGGTTGTTCCATTGGTTGCTTCATCCAATCAAAGCTGTCATTTTGTTTTTTCTTGATACAGAGTCTACCTCTTTCCCCTGGGTAGAGTGCTGTGACATCATCATGGATAACCACAATGTAAAACTCTTGGGCTAAAAATATCTCTTTTGTTTATTGTGGTAGTTTTTTGGCTGGGACTCATGTTGGAGTACATTTATGGTACATTGGGCTGATGCTCTACCCTCTTTGAGCCACAGGTATGTGCAAGGAATCAACAGATATTATTGCCTCAGCCTCCTGAGCATCTGGGAGTGCAGGTGCCCCCCACAGTGCCAAGTTCTCTTTGCCCACATGCTTCTGCCTCCCAGACTGCTAAGATTCCAGGGGTGCTCCAACACTTCAGACCTCAAAGTAAAGATGTTTTTCAAATTATGGTTTGTGGCCAGTGGTGGTGCTTCACACCTGTCATCTTGGCATTTTGGGAGGCCCAGTCAGTTGGATTATCTGACCTGAACTGGTGATAATCTTCAGGACTAATAATGGGATTTACAGATGATTGTATACATATATTAATAACATTCTGTATTCAAGGGATGGAATATTTTTGAACAATCAAAAGAAACAAAGTGCACATTTATGTATGACCTTTAAAATATTTACGATAAGGAAAAATGAGGTGAAAAGGCAAGATGGCTGCCTGGAGCCAGTTTTCCACAGAGGCTCTCATCCAGAAGGAAAGTTAAAGGACAGAAATTTATCAGGTAAGCTGATGGTTTGGAGCTGAGACAAGAGAGAAGTTTGAAGAGCACACATCTCACCTGCTAAGGTGTGCTGCGACCCCAAGGAAATAAACAACGAGTTAAAAATACTTTTCCAAGTTAATGGGAGTCCCCTCCCCGATAAGAAGGACTTTCATTTTCCTTTATTAAATCAAGTGAGCAGAGTAAAGATTTTTTCCTATTTTCTCCACAAGAAAGAACCTTTAAAAACCAGAACTCCTTCCCCAGAGAGGAAACATGAGTGTGTCATGGTCCTCTCTAACTAGGCATCAAACTGAATATAGACTGTGCCCACAATTCTGAACACCCAACAATCCCCTATGCTCAGCCCCATTTCTAGAAGACTTTTTTTTTTTTGTGGAGTCCAGACCCTTGGGAATTTTTTCAAGAGGTGTGGATGAGACTTGGGCTGTTCAGGACCTGTGCTGGTTCTGTTGCATGAGAATAAAGTGGGGAGTATGAAGGGCGGGAGCCCTAAGAAAGAGGCAAAAGTGGTTCCCTGTGGTACAGTGCAATATCAGAAGTGGTAGAAAAAATAGGGCTCACACATCTCGGGATATTGGAGATATACTTACCCCTCTCTTATCAACCAGAGAAAGCTGGGCCTCTATTCTGTGTGGCAGCCACAGGCAGAAAAGATCTGCAATGGAAACGCAGGCCTCATTAGCAAAGGGTATAAGATGGTACTTGCCCAAGCTGAGTGCGGCAGGAAAAAAGAATAGAATTAGTGTGAATAGAGGGACTAGGAGTGAATAGGTGGAGCTGACTCAGAATTGCTGCTTTTTTGAGTCCAAAATGCAAACTTTTCCCAGGGGAGCATAGTAAGGACAAAAGCAAGTGTGGGGGGAAAAAAAGCACCAACAAAGAGACAGGTAAAATCTAAGGGTCATTTGTGAGCTCTAACCCTGCCTGCCCAAACACAGAATGCACTTGAGCATGAGAAGCCAGCCTTGTGAGGATTGGTGCAGTGGACCAACACAGGGCAGGGCTGAGTCACAATTTCTTTGAATTAAAATAGCTTCTGGCTAACAGAAAATTATCACTGGGACATTAACATCAGATCTGCAAAAATATAAGAGGAAACAGCATTGATCTGGGGAGGGAATGAAACTGAGTGAAACTCCCCAGCTTTTATTAACATTCAAGATTCATTAAGTTTCTTCTCTTACTGACAGCTACTGGCAGAGTGCAGTGGCCTGGCTGAGAAGCCATAGATATCCCTCTCACTCAGGCAGTCACAAATCTCTGGAGCATTGCTAAATGGAGGGTACTGGGTCACATCCCTGTGGTATTACAAAGGACTGGGTGTGACAGAGATACAAGGTGGGTAAGGAGGTATCTACTACCCCAAAATTATACATTTACTTTGTGGGATCTTATGACTCCAGAGAGCACAGGAACAATTAATACTCCTGTCAGCATATGCCTGCTATCTAGTTGTTATTGACTTTTTGAACTCTCCAACTTGAAACTGTGTGCTTGCTGACAGTGACAATTAATTTGGAACACTTGACCTGAGCTAATCACCTGAGGATCATTCAAGGTTATACCATGGTTGCATTGTTGAGGGAAGATTTGACTTTTTTTTTTTTTTTTTTTTTTCATTTGCTGCTTATGGGGGCTGGGTATCTTATTTGCTGGCATTTTTCAACAGCTGATACTTCAACCAAGAGTTATTGATTCACTAAGATTACACAGATACCAGATAAAAACAAGACAGAGCAACTTAACCCAAACATACAAAGTAGGTCCTCAGTGTCTCAGGCCATAGTCCCATACAGATCCTTTGCAAAGAAATAGGAGAAAAGCTACAGTTATCAGTCCTAGCTCTTTTTTTTTTTTTTTTTACTTTAAATTTTTTAAATTTATTTATTATTTTTTTTTATTATAGATAAAAATATGCACCATAGATGTGACCCAACCCATCACTACTCCAACATTCCACAACCCATTTTGCTTCATCTACTCATCTAGCCAAAAGGTGAAATATAATCATCTATTCAAAAGGGTAAAATCACTGGTAAAAACCCTTGCAACATGAATCATCAGAGTAGATCAACTCCCCACCGGAACAACAAAGTGTACACACCAGAAGATCCCATTCAAAATAAATGTCTGACATGTCAGAAATAAAATTTATAATTTGAATGGCAAATAAGATTTAAAAATGGAGGTAAAATTGGAATTAGAAATTCAAGGAGCACTTCAAAAGTTGTCTCAAGAATTCAATGAATTCAAAGACCAAGTTACAAAAGATTTTGACACATTGAGGCAAAAACTTACATCTCTCAAAGATCTAAGAAATATAGTAGAATCCCTCAGTAACAGAATACAATAGGCAGATGAAAGGACCTCTGACATTGATGAAAAAACCAAGGCTTCCAAATACACAAAAAGGAAGAGAAGTACAGAGAAAAAATAGATCACTCTCAGAGAGTTCTTGAAAAATTTGAAGAAAACTAATATTCACCTAATGGACATTCCTGAAGCCAAAGAGGTTGCTTTGAAAGGCCCAGATGTTCTACTAAAAGAGATAATCACAAATAACTTCACAATAATGGCAAGAGATACAAAAATTCAGACAGCAGACAATTTTAGAACCCCAGCATGACTCAACCCAAATTAAGCATCTCCCAGACACATTATAATCAACTTTGCCAAAGTTAATATGAATTAAAAAATTCCACAAGCAACCAGACATAAAAAAAAAATAACCTACAAGCAGAAGAATATTAGAATGACTGTATATCTCTCTGATGAAACTTTTCAAGCTAGAGGAGGGTGGTCATTGACCTTTAACCTACTAAAACAAAATTACTTTCAACTACTTTCAATTACTTTCAAGACTAAACTCAGAAGTGTTGTACTCGTAGACACTTTTAAAAACTCAGACCCCACTTTAGGTGTAAGTCAGATGATGATTTATTACACCTGTGCATGGGGCCACTGATGAAAAGGCAAACATCTTGAAATGAGAAGCAGGCTGACTTTTATATCTTTTTATTTTTTTTTAAATTTTTTTAAGGTTGCTATTTTTTAATTAAATCATAGCTGTGAACATTGATATGATCATGGGGCATCATACACTAGCTTCATGGATCATTTGACACATTTTCATGACACCGGTTAACATAGCCTTTCTGGTATTTTCTTAGTTATTGTGGTAAGACATTTACATTCCACATTTACTAAGTTTCACCTTTTTAGTTGGTATTCAAGGAAGCCAAAAACAGAAGCAGAATGTGATGATTAGCTCAGGGCAGGGTTACAGTCATGAGGCTACTGCATGGCGGTTGACACTGGGACAGCTTGGGAGAATCAGTAGCTTGGGAAACTTTGCTTCTGTAAGTTTTCCACCATTGTTTAGCCATTGCTAGGGAATTAAGAGAACTTGAAGAACTTTTCTATTCTATTCTGAAACCTGTTCTCAGTATTAACTTGGGGCAGGGCACGCGAAGGACAAAGGCTGAAATGAGTGAGACAAACTTGGATCTATTAGGAGGCTGCTCTTTATCACAGAAGAAAACATCAAGATGAGACCAGTTGTATGCTAGGTGTAGGGGTCCGGTATTAGAGGGTTGTGGGGGTGATGAATGTGACTGCTAGTAGTTATTGATGTTCTTTGTGTAGGAGAGAAGTCAAAATCATACAATTTGATTTTGATGATAGGTGTATAATTCTGTGACTATAGTAAGAAACACAGAACTTTACACTTTTAAAGTGTCAACTTACTTATTTCAGTGAATCAATTTGATGATGTTTTCCAAAACTTGAGGTGCTCAAAATATTCACAGCATATCAAGTACCCAGATAGTGAAAGCATGTGAGACAGTCAAACTTATCTCCATGCTCACACACAGGTTACTATTAATTGACATGGAAGGCAGATTGTTACATCCTACTGAAGTTGTCATTTAGTTTTTTTTTTTTTTTTTTTTTAGAGTCTGATTTCTTTCCCCTGGATAGAGTGTCACATCATCAATCTTAAATTTTCTGGGCTCATGAGATCTTGTTGTGTCAGCCTCCTGAGCATTTTGGAGTCTAGGTGACCACCACAGTGCTCATTTAATTTGCATCCCACACTTCTGCCGCTCAAATTAAGGTTACAATTGTGAGCCACCACTCAAGATCATAAATTTTGGATAGTTTTCAAACAGTTATGTGTGCCCAGTGGTGTGGGTTCATGCCTGTCATCTTACAACTTTGGCAGGCACAGTCAATTGGATTGTCTGAGTTTCTGAAGTGAAAACCTGCAAGAGCACACTGAAGAATAAAACATGGTCTAATGTTTTGCAGGTTACTGTATGCCCAGCTGAAGAAATGGGTTTCCTTGTTGACAACACTTGAAGATTGCTGTAAGCTATGATTCCAGGGCACACTGCTGAGGGCAAAAAATTGAGATTCTGTCTCAATAGATGAATGGAGAAAGGTAACCCAAGGCAACACCCATTGTGATGTCATCTACGGTGATCATGTAGTGACATCATCCTTTAATGTTCTGGGATGCAGGCTTCTGGTCAAATATACTAAAAGACCTTTTCTGCTCATTTTACCTGGTGTCCCTCAAGTATTTGAACTGTGATTCTTCCTTCTTCTCCATTCACAGAACAGAAATAATCTCCCATGTGGAACTTTTTGATAAAACAGTACTGACATAATGCCTATGTGTTACCAGGGCCTTAGGATTTGACACTCCTCAATGCCCCTGATAAGATTACTTTTTAAGTAGAGACCAATAAATTTTGTTACACATGAGTATAATATTTTGTTTCTCCGGGGGGCCAAGGTGAGATTATTCCCTGAGCTCAGGAGTTGGAGAGAAGGCTGAGCAACAGAAAGATATCCTCAACCCTGAACACACACCCACTTTGTACTAAAATAGAAAATGTTGTCTCTGGTTGTGGTCCTTGCTTTTAGTTCTAGATACTTCAGAGGCTGAGGAATAAGAATTTATTTATCCCAAAATTTGGATATTGCTGTGTGCTAAGCTGATACCATGACACTCTGGTCTGGGAAAACTAATGAGGGTCTGTCTCATGAAAAATAATGAAAGGATAAAAGAAAAGAGGAAAGAAAGAAAGAAAGAAAGAAAGAAAGAAAGAAAGAAAGAAAGAAAGAAAGAAAGAAAGAAAGAAAGAAAGAAAGAAAATATGTAGGCACAGTTTTCAACAGCGGAAGTATCAGAAGAGGCCAGTAGGTAGATGGAATATGGCACTACATAAGGAAGGAGATTTATCGTGGCCCCTAGGGGGGTAAAAATGAGTCAGGGCCAGTGCTTTGTTATTATATCCTTAGGATGTTTACAGTTGATCTTATGGGTAGGTGTTCTTCAGAGACATCTTGTCCCTGGTTTCAGACTGATTGGAGCACAGGTTTATTGGCACAGATTGAAGGACTTTGATGGAAAAAATGGATGGTAACCTCTGTATCTTTCAGTATATATGGGACAAACATAATTTATGTCAAAAATTTATTGTGTGTGCAGTTTTCAGTGACTACAAGAATCTAGAGTATCTAAGAAGTGATAGTTGCAAATGTCTGATTAATAGAGGATGTAGGAAAATATTTTCTATAAGAGAACAATTTCTCTAGTTGACATCTAATCTAGGGGGAAAATTTCAACTCTAGATCTTCAGGTAAAAGTAAAAATGAGGGGTAGGTTTTTTACCAATAGTTTTCTCCATTTATTTATTTTAGACAGACACTCCTTTTGTTGCCCTCGGTAGAGGGTCCTCATATCATATTTCACAGTAAACTTCAAATGCTGTTATCAAGCAAACTTTTCCTTCAGCCAGGACTCTAAGCACCTGCATAACATCTGGTTATTCTTTATTCTTCAGAGATGGGGATCTCACTAGTGCTTAGACTGGTCTCCAATTCAGAAACTCAGTCAATCCAACTGAGAAAAGTTGAACTGAGAATTGTGTGATGCAGGTGTCAGGTCTGTGAAATGACTGTCTAATTTCTTGGCTCAGGTTCTTGATCTGTAACATCCCAGATCAGCATCAGGAATAAACCTTACTCTTCCACTTGCTTACAAATTTATGATGTGAAAAGCAAAGAAGGGGTTTTGAATAGGTTGGTAGGACATACAAACAATGTTATAGATACAGGAATTGAGGGTGGAGAACATAACCTCCCACTTTTGTAACAGTTTGAATGCAAAGGCAAACCTGGATAGCCACTACACATGTTTAGCAGGAATAATGTTACACATAAACATGGTAACCCAGGGAAATGCGCATTGTATTTCATTCATGGTGACAATGTAGTAACTTTATCCTGTGATGTCCTGGGATCCAGGTTTCTGGTAAAGGATACTAAGTGGCCTTTTCTGTTCACTTCAGCTGGTATCGCTCAAGGGTTTGAACCAAAACACTTCTTAGCCCTCTATCCACAGACAAAAAAAAATATGATCTCCCATTTTTGCCCATTGATTTTTTTTTTTTTTTTGATGAGATTCTCAGAACTAAGTTGACACAATAGTTGATATTTTGTATACCAGTGTGAATCAGGCCGCATCACAGCTGACATAACTTCATGTTGTCATTTACATAGGATACTAATTTTTTTTCTTTCTTGGAGGTAGAATTTTTTCTTATTATTATTATATCATTGCTGTGTACATTAATGCAACCATGGTGCCATGGGGTACCATACACTGGTTTTATAGGTCGTTTGGCACATTTTCATCACACTGGTTAACATAGTCTTCTTAGTATTTTTTTAGTTATTGTATTAAGACATTTACAGTCTACATTTACTAAGTTTCATGAATAACCTTGTAAGATACACCAGAGGTGTAATCCCACCAATCACCCTCCCTCCACCCACCATCCCCCACCCAACCGTTCTCTCTACTTTCCCCCTATTTTTAGGTTATAACTGGGTTATAACTTTCATGTGAAAGCCATAAATTAGTTTCATATTAGGGCTGAGTACATTGGAGACTTTTTCTTCCATTCTTGAGATACTTTACTAAGAAGAATATGTTCCAGATCCATCCATGTAAACATGAAAGAAGTAAAGTCTTTATCTTTCTTTAAGGCTGCATAATATTCCATGGTGGACCTATACCACAATTTATTACTACATTCGTGGATTGATGGGCACTTGGGCTTTTTCCATGTCTTAGCAATTATGAATTGTGCTGCAATAAACATTCTGGTACAAATATCTTTGTTATAATGTGATTTTTGTTCTTCTCAATATATACCTAGAAAAGGAATTATAGGATTGAATGGCAGATCTATTTGTAGATCTCAAACATATAAGCAAGAAAAGAACAAGTGATTTCATCGCAGGCTGAGCAAGCAACTTGAAGACAAACTTCTCTGAAAAAGATAGGTGCATGACCTACAGACATATGAAAAATGCTCATCATCTTTAATCATCAGAGAATTGCATATCAAATCTACTTTGAGATATCATCCAACTCTAGTAACATTAGCCCATATCACAATATTCCAAGACCAGAAATTTTGGCGTGGATGTGGAGAAAAGGGAAGACTTCTACACTGCTGGTGGGAATGCAAATTAATACCTTTCTTTTGAAAAAAGGCAGAATTTGATTTTGTTCAACTCAGTTGAGTTCTGTGGCATTAAAACTCAAAGAAAGCTACTCCTGAACTTAGGTGAGTCATTTTTCTCAGCCTACAAAGTAGGGAAGACTACAGGAGCTCACCATCACACACCAATATTACTTTTTTTTTCTTTGGCCAGGGGCAGTTTCTCACTTAGCACCCTCGTTATATGGGGCCAGTGCCTTGCCCACTTTTGTACAGGAAATTCCCATGGAATGTTATTTCAAGGTCCTGTTTGACACCTATCACAAAACATTTATTTGAGAGAAACTGACAAAATTACAATGCATGGCTGCACTCTCAATTTGTTCATAGTTTGACAGATTTTAAGCATGTCTTCTTTGGTTGAACCATCAATATAAATCCTCATATTTTTATGTGATGAAATCTTTGTTTGTTCAATTTGCTGGTTTGTCTGCGCATGTGTGTGTGTGTATGGGTATAATTGAGATTCAGTTTTCATATGTGGTCCTGACTTTTTTTTTTTTTTGCATCAGCCTAGATCATAGCAACCTCAAACTCCAATATTCAGCCAATCCACCTGCCTAAAAATCCAATGTAGCTAGACTTACAGGTGTGTATTGTAATGCCTAGAAGATTTTTCACTTTTTAGTATAGACAGGTTGTGACTCTTGCTCAGTCCATTCTCAACACCTTCTAATTCCTTAACTCCACTCATCTCAGCATGCTAGAGACCTGATATTATAGCTGTGAGCCACTAAATTTGGTCATTTTATTTTTCATTCTGTTCCTTCCTCTTTTTGACCCTCAGTCACATTATCATTCCTTTCTTCAATTGTCTCTGTCTCATTCATTTGCTTTCTTCATTCCGTTGGCTTTTTTTTTTTTTTCTTTTCATTTCTTAATTTTCTCTATCTCCCTCCTATACAGCTTAAAGGAAACTTCTCTAGTAACAAAGAAACTATAGGAGCAATTCCTGAATGTGCAGTCTTGAAGTTCATACTTGAAATGGATAAATTGTGGAGTGTGTAAATTATGTTGAAATAGAGTTCTTAGTTTTTAATCTTTGGGCTGTTACCTATGAGGATTATGGAGAGAAACCTTTATTAAAACATAAGGTTGTATGAGCATCATAGCTCACACATATAATTCCAGGAAGTTCTGAGGCAGAGTCAGAAGGATCACTGTAGGCTAAGGGTTTCAGGCCAGACTGAGAAACATAGTAAGACCCCACTTTTCCATAAAATAATTGCAAATTTTAACCTGCATTTGTGGTATGTGCCTGACATTTAATCTGCTGAGAAGCATAAACTCAGGAGGATCACTAGAGGTTAACAGCTCGCATTACCTTGAGCTATGATGGTACCAATGTAGTATTCTGGGTCAATATGGGAAACATTGTATCTAATCTATAGCAGCAATACTGGAGTGAGCAGCAAGATGGCTGACTGGAGCTAGCCTTGAAAAAAGTTTCTGTCCAGACAGAGTAATGATGTCCAGAAAGTAGTCAATTAAGCTGAAAACTTGAAACTGAGTATAGAGACAAGAGTTTTAATTGCAGGTCACCTCTGCTGTGGCAAGCTGAGACTCCAACAAGGCAAAATTCAGGTACACAATTCATGTTAGTATATTTATATTCTAAATTTACTAACTTTCACATGTATTCTTGTAAGATGCACTACTGGTGTAATCCCAACAATCACCCTCTTTCTGTCCAATCTCCCCCCTCCCTCCACTTCCTCTCCCTTTCCGCATATTCTTAGGTTATAACTGGTTTATACCTTTCATATCAAAACCATAAATTAGTTTCATAGTAGGGCTTAGTACATTGGAGACTTTTTCTTCCATTCTTGAGATACTTTACTAAGAAGAATATGTTCCAGATCCATTCATGTAAACATGAACAAGGTAAAGTGTCCATCTTTCTTTAAGGCTGCATAATATTCCATGGTGTACATATACCCTAATTTATTAATCTATTCATAGATTAATGGGCACTTGGGCTTTTTCCATGACTTAGCAATTATGAATTAGGCTGCAATAAACATTCTGGTACAAATATCTTTTGTTATAATGTGATCTTTTTTGCCTTTGCGTAGTCTTCAGCACTATATTTAAAATGGGTAAATTGTGGAGTATGTCAATTATATCTGCATAGAGTTGTTATATTTTATTCTACAAGATCTTGCTTATGATGTAAATGGAGAAAAACCTTGACAAAAACATAAAAATGGATGAGCACTATGGCTGACACCTATAATCACAGCAATTTCAGAGGCAGATTTATAGATTGCTAGAAGCTAACGTGTTCCTATCCAGAATGAGCAACTCAATAAGATTACATATTTCCTAACCATGAGTGGAAAACTTTCCCATCAGGGTTGGCATGGGCATGTCCTCCCAGCTGCTGAAAAAGTGAATTTCAGGGGTATCACTTGAGTTTAGCAGCTTACATTTTCTTAAGCTATGATGGTACCAATGTATTTTGGGTGACAAAGGGTAAAACAAAGTAAGAAATCTATAACAGATATACTGCATAGGTGCAGGAAAAATCTAGTCACACACAATATATTTTATACATATGTCACATGAGATTTATTACCAGTATTTTCAGTCTAGCTCAATACAGAAAAAATCAACTGATAGAACACATCAATTAATAGAAAAAATAAGAGAAACCATATGGTTGCCTCAAGAGACACTAAAAAGACTTTTGACAGAGGCAAGATAACTTGTTGATTAAAAAAAAATAGAAATCCTAGATGAAAAAAATATCATATTTAGGACTACTAATGGGAAATACAAACTATTGTATACATATACTGTGCTATAATTAAAGATGGATATTTTTTGACAATCAAAAGGAATGAAGTGCAGATGTATGTTACAATGGGAATGAACCTTAATATCATTATGATAAAGGAAGAAGGACAGTTATAAAAGACCACACGAGTATGATTCAACTCAGAAGAAAACATTGAGACTTGAATTAGTCCAGAAATTGTGAAACTTTATTCTCAACGACTAACTGTAGAGAATAACAGTAGCACAATAACTAAGAAAATGTGGTGAAGGCTATGTTAACCAGTTTGATGAAAATATGTCAAAATGTATTAAAAAAAAAAAAAACCCAGCACATTGTACCCCATAATTGCATTAATGTACATAGCTATGATTTAAAAAAATAAAAATAAAACATGAAGACAAGTTAAATTGTCTGCTGGAAGTAGGGGACAGATGGGATAGGGTTGTAGGGAAGACAAAAGTGAATGATGGTAGATATTCACATTCTTTGGAGGAGAGGACAATGTTCTAGAATTAGATTATGATGATACCTCTACATTATTGTGACTACTATAAGAAACAGAATTATATGCTTGTAAAGAGTGTACTGCTTTTTTTAATAAAGCTACTTGAGAATGTTTACCACAACTTGAGGTACTCAAAAGTCTCACAGCATAAGAAGTACCCAGGTCATGCAAATACATAATAATCAACACTATCCCCCTCTCACACAGGCTACCATGAATTGAATAAAAGGCACATTGTTCTATTCTACTGAACTTATCATTTCCTTTTTCCTTGAGAGAGTCTACCTCCTTCCCCGGGGTAGTGTGCTATAACATCATCATAGCTAACAGCACTTTCAAACTTCTGGAGTTAACAAATCTTTTCTTTCTTTTTCTTTTTCTTTTTTTCCATTTTTTTCTTTTTTTGTGCCCATTTTTGGCCCAGGCCCAAGTTGGATCCCGACACTTTAGCTATTTGTGGTAGGCGCTATACTCCTTTGAGCCACAAGTGCATCCAAAGCTCAACAGATCTTGTTTCCTTTGCCTCCTAAGCATCTGGGAATCTAGGTGCTCTCCCCCCCCCACGAGTGCCCAGTTACTTTCAACCACCTGCTTCTGCCTCCCAGTGTGCTAGAATTATAGGTGAGAGTCAAGCTCCAAACTTTGAAGGTGGAATATTTTTCAAACTATGGTTTGTAGCCAATCATGGTGTCTCATGCCTCTCATCTTGGCAGTTTTCAGGGCTAGTCAGTTGGATTATCTTAGGTTCTGAATTGGTGACCATCCTGAGAACTTGTGAGATCCCTATCTCTGAAGAATAAAAAATGACCAGATGTTATGTAGGTTCCAACAGTTCCATCTGAGGTAATTGGTTTATTTTTTGACAATATGTGAATATTGCTGTGAGCTAAGATACCAGGGAAGTTTACCAGTTGTGATATCAGAGCACTAAGGGGGGAAAAAATGAAGCTCTGTCTCAATAGGTAAATGAAGAAAATCATTGGATGTGAGCTTATCCCTCACTATTACTTTTTTTCACAATTAGAGTTTTGAAATTTTACTCTGAGATTAGATGTCAACTAGAGAAATTATTCTGTCATAGGAACATTGTATTTCTAAAACCTGTATTAATCAAGCCTTTTGATTTTATGTAACTATAACCCTTTGATATTCTAAATTCTTTTAGTCTTTGAAAACTGCCCATTCAGTCAATTCTTGAATCTAAACAGGTTTCTCATGCAAACTAGAAAATTTACAATATTATCTCAATCTGTTCTGTTGGGGTCCTTCAATCTGGGCCAATAATTTTTTGCTGAAATCAGTCAGATTCCAGGGACTGGAATACCACATAAAAACCCCTACCCATAACATCACCTGGCAATGTCGTAACAAATGAATCCCAAACTCACAAGTTCTGTCTCATTGATCCTCCACACAGAAGCCACAGTAAATCTTATCCTTTATGTAGTCTCCTATTTCATGTGCTTACTGACCTCTGACCCTTCTTTTGCTGTTGGAAACTATGACTAGCAAATTTTGTTTCTTTCTATCTTTTATTTTTTCATGAGACAGAATTTCACTCTACTGCCTAGTCCAGAGTGTCATGGCCTCAGCCCAGCACACAGTGATATCAAACTCTTTGATTTAAGGGATTCTCTTGCTAAGCCCTCTGGAGTAGCTGGAACTACATGAAAGTCCCACAAGGCTTGTCTACCTTTTCTATTTCACTGGAAACCAGGTAGGAGAGCATGGCTGAGGGTATTTTCTGTTGTTCAGCCTCATCTCTAACACCTGAGCTCCAGGGATCAGCTTACCTTGGCCTCCCTGAACATTCAAGCATTGTAGTGATGCTTGTCAATAGTTATTGAGCTCTACTTAAGAAATGACCTTGTTTAGGGCTATGAAAAGTTTCTAATCTTCATGAACCACTGAAAAATCAGAATTATGTCAGGACTGTTTGACATTTTTGTTGTGACATATATCACAACCATTATGTAGAAATCACTTTTTTGCTTATCATATTTCATTAATGTTTGTGTTTTGAATGTGTGTCCCAACATAACTCTTTTACTTATTGCATGGCCAAAGAGCAAAAAAAATTCATACACCTGGCACAGAAGTCAGGAATGTTGAAACTTTCCAGATAGGCTGCTATTTATCATGATATGTTATTTCCATAAATAACTGTAGCCATAGAGTACTCTACTGAACACATTGCATAACCAGATGTTGAAAGTGGACCTGCAGGGTAATGCCTCCCTTTGCAAACTACCCTATTCTAGGCAAAGAAGTAAAACATCATGAAAGTGGAACTGAATATTGTGTGACCTACCTGTTAGATCTGAGAAAACAGACTCTCTTTCTGCAGGGGGGAAAAAAAAAAGTAGAAGAAAAATACCATACTGTTTAAGTGACTCCATAAATTTATTTCAGCTGTAATGCAGTGTGATTTTGTACACTGCTGTACAAAATCTCTACTGTTATATCAACCCAATAATGAAAATCTCAACTGTCAATAGAATCAATAAGGCACAAATGGGAGATCATTTCTCTCTCTGTGAATGGAGGGCAAAGAACTGTCCTGAGTCAAACTTTGATGTATATCAGATTAAGTAAGCAAAAAAGACCTCTTAGTTTTTTTTTTGTGTGTGTGTGTGTTTTTTTTTTTTTTTTTTTTTTTTTTTACCAGAATGTGACCAGAATTTGACCAGAATCCTGGATCACAATTCACAATGGGTGTTGCCCTGTATTACCATGTTTATGGTTAACCATATTCCTGTTAAGCATGTGTAGTGCTTATCTGGGTTTGTGGGTGGCCCTAAACTGTTATTACAAAGAGGAATTCTGTTCTGCACACTAAATTCCTGTTACTAAAAGTTTGTTTGTATATCCCTCCAAGGGATTAAAAAAACCTTTTTTTTTTTTTTTTCATGTCATGGATTTATAAGCAAGTGAAAGAGTATGGTTTATAATTAGAGCTGCCCTGGGATGTTCCACACCAAAAACTGAATCCCAAAGATCAGACAGTGATTGCACAGAACTGACAGGTACAACACAACATTTTCAGTTCTACTATTCTTGAGATGTTGTTTCTTTCTCTAGAATAGGCTTGTTTATGGATGGTAGGTGTCATACTGAAGGTTTCCTCTTGAAATATGCTTAGGCAATGTGTCCAGTAGTGTATTCCATAACTGAAATTGTTTCTTCTTATCCTGGGAAATATTAGCCTATGTGAAAAGTTTGAACATTTCTGGCCTCCTGGGAAGGTGTGTCCTGACTTTTGGCTTTGTGACCACATAGCAAATTGAAGAGTTGTTTTGGACCATTCATTCAATAAATAATTATTAATGAAACCTGATAACAAAAAAAAGAGATGTGGGCATAATTTTGGTGAAATTCACCACCATGGATATGCAAAACAGTCTTGACATAATTTCTATGTGTCATGAAGGCCTGAGGATTGGACACTCCTCAAAGCTCTTAATAAGGTACTTACTTAAGTAGAGCTCAATAACTTTTGCTACACATAACCACAATAGTTGGTTGCCCTGGAAGGACAAGGTGGGATGATCCCCTGAACACAGAGATTAGAAACAAGTATGAACAATAGTAAGATAATCTCAGCATTGATCACAAACTCACTTTTGTACTAAAATAGAAAAGTTTGTCAAAATTTGTGGCCCTTGCTGTAAATTCCAGCTACTTCTATGGGTGAGACAGGAGAAACCCTTCATTCTAAGAGTTAGGTTTTGCTGTGTGCTAGGCTAATATCATGACACTCTGCACTGGCAAAATAGTGAGAGTCTATCTCATTAAAAATAATGAAAGAAAGAAAAAAAAAAAAAAAGAAAGAAACAAAGAGAAAAAAAGAAAGAAAGAAAATTTTGTAGGAACTGTTTCCAAGAGCTGAGAAATGAGGAGAGGTCAGTAGGTAGTCAAAATATGGGGTAAATAAAGGAGGAGATTTATTTTGGCCCCTTATAGTGGAGAATAAGTCAAGACAAAGGGGTTTGTGTTTGTCTCATTAGGATACTGCCAGTTCATCTAATGAGTAGTTGTTCTAATGAGATGTCTGGTCTCTAGGTTGGGACTTATTGGAGCAAAGGAATATTGGCCCATATTGAAGGAGTTCATAAGAAGAGTTGGAGGTTATAGTCTGGATCTTTTCATGTGTATAAAAAAAGCCTGATTTGAGTAAAAAAATTATTGTGTGACTACACAATGACTACAAGTATCTACGATATCAAAGGATCATAGTCATGTAAAATACAAATGGTTGATTAATAGTTTTTTAAGGAAAACAATTTCTCTATGAGAGAATAATTTATCTATTCAACATCTAAACTAGGATAATACTTTTAAATCTAGACCCATGCTCAAAAGTACAATTGAAAGGTAAGTTCCCTATCAATGGTTTCCTCCATTTAAGTATTATGATAGTCTCTCTTTTTCTTGCCCTCAGTAGAGTGCTCTGAAATCATATCTCACAGCAAAATTCAAATATTGTCATCAAGAGAACCTATTCCCTCACATGGGACTCTAGATTTCTGCATAAAATCTGGTCATTTTTTAATCTTCAGAGATGTGGATCTCAAAATTTCTCATGAGGGTCTCCAATTCGGAAAAACAAATAATCCAAGTGACAAGACCTTCCAAAGTGCCTAGATAATAGTCATGAAGGCCCACCACATAGTTTAAAAAATATCCCAAATTCAAGGTCTGGATTGATGGCTCACCCCTGCAATGTTAACACTCTGAGAGTAAAAAGTGTGTGGTCCACAGAAACCGGGCACTGTATGGGAGCACCTGGACTTCCCCTTGCTCAGGAGGCTGAGGCAATAGGATCTGTTGACCCAGGAGTTTGAGATTGCCTTTAGCTGTGATGACTTAGGGACATTCACCCCAGAGGGAAGGTTTCACATGCTGTTTCAGTGAAAAAAAAAAAAAAAAAAAGATAACTTGTAGAAGGGTACAATTCACGATATTCTGTGTATGAGTAGGAAGATAGGGTTGACTCTTTTTCATATGGTGGGTATTTCTTATGCTGTGAGCATTTGAGCACCTCAAGTTTTGGAAAACATCTTCAAGAAGCCTCATTGAAATAATAAGTTCACACTTTGAATGTGTACAATTCTTTGTTTGTTAGTATAGTCACACAACTGTACAGTTATCATCACAATCCAATTTTAGAACTTTGTCTTCTCCCCCCTGAAAGGTATTAAACACTATTCTCAGTTCCTCCAATTCTGAGATTTCTTTATTTTCTTTTTATTTATTTTTCTTTCTTTCTTTCTTTCTTTCTTTTTTCTTTTCTCTAGTATAGGCTTGTTCAGACAGTAGGTGTCCTACTGATGGTCTTTTCTCAAAATCTGGTCAGGCAATGTGTTCAGTACTTCACTACATACTTGCAGTTCTTTCTTCTAATCCTGGGCATAAATAAGACCACTTGGAAAGTTTCTATATTCCTGACCTCCAGGAAAGCAAACTTTTGGCTATTTGACTACATAGGAAGTAGAAGAGTTACTTTGGGCCACAAGTTCAATAAACAATCACGAATCAATGCTGATAATCTGATAAACCTGATAAGAACGAGATTTTGGCATAATTGTGGTGATATCTTTTTCCAAGGATATACAATACAGTCCTGAAATAAACCCTTTGTGTCACCGGAGTCTGAGTATTGGCCAATCCTCAAAGAACTGATACCATTTCTTAAGCAAAGCTCAATGACTTTTGCCACACATGACTACAATATTTGTTTGTGCTGGGAGGTCAACTGGGATTATCTCTGGATCTCAGGGGTTAGAAACAAGAATGAGAAACAGCAATATACACTTCCTTTTTTTTATTAAATCATAGCTGTGTATATTAATTTATCATGTGGCACTGTACACTGGTTTTATACACAGTTTGACACATTTTTATCACCCTGGTTGACAAAGGAATCCTGGCATTTTCTTAGTTATTGTGTTAACACAATTATATTCTACAGTTACTGAGTTTCACATGTATCCTTGTAAGATGCATTTCAGGTGCAATCTCACCAGTCACCCTTCCTCTGTCCATTTCTCCCCCTCCCCCCTCTCCCTCTTCCCCATATTCTTAGGTTATAACTGAATTATAGCTTTTATACAATTCATAATTTCTAAGTCATAGAAAAATCCCACGTGTCCATGAATCCACAAATGGATTAACAAACTGTGGTATATGTACACCATGAAATATTATGCAGCCTTAAAGAAAGATGGAAACTTTACCTCTTTCATGTTTCCATGGATGGAGCTGGAACATATTCTTCTTAGTAAAGTATCTCAAGAATGGAAGAAAAAGTATCCAATGTACATTTTCATTTAGAAAATCAACAAAACCAGGAGTAGCTTTTTTGAAAAAATAAATGAAATAGATAAAACTTCATCCAGATTAACAAGAAATAGAAAAAAAAAGTAAAGTCTCAAGTAACTTCAATAAGAAATGATAAATTGGACATAACAACTGATGCCACATAGATAGAAGAGAATATCTCTGACTACCAGGAAATCTATACCAAAAAATTTGACAATGTGAAATAAATGAATTAATATCTAATGAATAAGAAAAAATGGACCTTCTAAACAGATCAATTTCAAGCACTGAGATTAAAATAAATAAATAAATAAAACTTCCAACAACAAAAAAATGCCCTCATCCAGGTGGTTTCTCACCAGAATTCTATTAAACCTTCAAGGAACAACTTATTCTCGTACTGCAAAAATTATTTAAAAAAAAAATTGAGGAAGAAGAAATCTTTTCCAACACTTTCTTGGAGGCAAACACCACCCTAATACCAAAACCAAGAAAAGACATAACTAAAAAAGGATAATTTCATACTAATTTCATTAATGAATACAGATGCAAAAATTCTTAACACAATCCTTCCCAACAGATTATAGCTCATCATTAAAAAAAATCAGAGATTATGATCAAGTAGGTTTCATCCCAGGGAAGCAAGTCTGGATAAACACATGCAAGGCCATAAATGTTAATCACCATATTAAAAAAATAAAAAAAAAAACAAAGACAAATATCATATGATCCTCTCAATCAATGTAGAAAAATCATTTGATAAAATCCAGAATCCTTTTCTAATTAGACCACTGAAGAGTATACATATAGGTGGCACTTCTCTGAAACTGATCAAAACTGTCTATGACAAACCAACAGCTAATATTTTACTGAAGGGAGTAAAACAGAAAGATTTTGATCTTAGAACTGGAACCAGAACTGGAACCAGATTATCCTCTGTCACCATTACTATTCACATAGTACTGGAAGATCTAGCTAATACAATTAGGCAAGACAACAAAACAAAGGGCATGCAAATGGGAGCATAGGAGGTCAAACTCTCCCTGTTTGCTGAGGATATCCTCTTACACATAGAGAACAACAAATACTCAAACACAAGTCTTCTGAAAGTCTCCAAAAACTACAGTAATATTTTTGCATATAAAGTCAATTTCCACAAGTCAGTTGACTTTGTATTTTTCAATAACAGTCAAGACAAGAGGCTAACTAAGGACATAACTCCCTTCACCATAGCTTCAAAGAAAAAGAAATACTGAGCAATATACATAACAAAGGCAGTGAAGGACCTCCATAAAGAAAATTATGAAATCTTAAGAAAGGAAGTAGCAAAGGATATTAACAAATGAAAGAACATATAATGGTCATGGGTGGGTAAAATCAACATTGTTGAAATGTCTATAATTTTCAAAACAATTTACCTATTCAATGTCATCTTCATTAAGATGCCAACTTTGTATTTTCAAGATTTGGGGAAAAATGGTTCTGAGTTTTGTAAGAAATAAGATAAAACTACATATATCTAAAGCAGTTCTTAGTAATAAAAACAAAGCTGGGGGAACCCATACCAGATTTTAGGCTGTACTACAAACCCATTATAGTCAAGACAGCATGGTACCTGAATAAAAATAGACATAGACATTTGGAATTGAATAGGAACCAGGAAATGAAACTTACATCTTACAACCATTGAATCTTTGATAAACCAAACAAAGATATACCTTGGGGGAAAGACTATTAAACAAATGGTGCTGGTAGAACTAGATATCCACATGTAAAAGATGTGGACCCACATCTTTCTCCACTAAAAAATAATTGATTCATGTTGAATAAAATACTTAAATTTAGGCATGAAAGAACACAAAATTTTAAATAAAGAGTAGGAAAATTACTGAAAGATATTGGCCTAGGGAAAGACTGACTCAATTGCAACAACAACAAAAATAAACTAACAAAATTTACTTAAACTGAAAAGCTTCTGTACAGTCAAAGAGACTACAACCAAAGAACATAGACAACCACACAATGGAAAATAATATTTCAATATTTTGAATAAGATACAAGCTTGATAACTATGACATATAGAGAACTCATATTAATCCGCAAGACAAAAGCCAACTATCTTATATATTATTGGGCAAAAGACAGAAATAGAATCATCTCTAAAGGAGACAAATAGCTAACAAACATACAAAAAAAAAATTATCCCAGTAATAAAGAAATTAAAATCAAAATTATTCTGATACCATCATACCCCAGCAAGAATGGCCTACATCACAAAATCTCAAAACTGCAGACGCTGGCGTGGATGTAGAGACGAGGAAGCAGTTTTACACTGCTGGTAGGACTGCAAACTTTTGGAAGCAAGTATAAAGAAACCTCAAAGAAGTAGAGCTAGATCTTCCAGTTAATACTGAAATTCCATTACTGGGCATCTAACCAGAAGTGAACAAATCCCTTTTATCATATGGACACTTGTACTAGACTCTTTATTGTATCTCAATTTACAATCGCCAAAATGTAGAAACAGCCTAACTGCCCCTCAAACTAGGAATTGATTAACTAACTGTGGTGTATATATAGCATGGAATAATACCCAGCCATTAATTAAATAGAGACTGTACATCCTTTTTATTAACCAGGATTTAAATGGAACACATTTTGTTCTCAGTAAAACATCAAAATAATTTAGAAGAAAAATTCTATGTACCCACTTTTGATATGAGGACAATTACTTATATTTAATGACACATGGGGATGGGGGAAATGGTGAGCAGAGAGAGAAAGAAGGATGAAAGTGTGGGGAAAGGAAGAACAGAGAGAGAGAAGTAGGTAGGGCAGTGGGGTCTTGGTGTGTTCCACAACTTGATTGTAAGAGGGGCTTTACCTAACAAATACAAAATACAAATACAATCAGTGCAACCTGGTTTCTTGTACCCACAATAAATCCCCAACAATATTGCTGGACTGACAAACCTGGTAATAAATCTCATTTGGTATACGTGTATAAAATATATTGTAAGCTACCAGACTTTTTCTACACCAATACAGTATCTGTCTTGTAGATTGGATACAGCATTTTCCCATTTGCCCCAGAAAAATACATTATTACCATCATAGCTCATGGAAATGCAAAGTGCTAAGCTCAAGTGATCGTCTTGAGGTTAAGCTTCTGAGCAGCTAAGAGTACAGGTGCATGCCACAACTGCTGAGGAAGTTTATCACATACTTCTTGAACAAGTCAAGTCTAACTATGTTACTCAGTCTTGTCTGAAATCTCTTAGCTTCCAGTTATCTTTCTGCCTAGGCCTCTGAATTTATTGGAATTATAGGTGTGAGCTATGATGCTCATACATGCTATGTTTGGGTGAGGGCCTTTCTCAATAATTCTTATAGATAACAGCCCGTAGATTGCAAAATAACAACTCTACTCAGATATAATTTATAATACTCCACAATTCATCCATTTTAAATATAGAGTTCAAGACTACAGATTCAGTGATCATTTGTATACTTTGGGGTTTTTTTTACTAAGAAAGTTTCCTATAAGGTGTAAGGAGAGATATAGAAGAAAGAAAAAATAAATGAAAGAAAAGAATGGAGACAGCAAGCAAATGTGAGAGAGAAATTTGTAGAAAGAAAGGATTAAGTGAGGGATGAGCTAAGGGAGGGAGGGACCTAGGGAAACAAACAAACAAACAAAAATCAGATTTGGTGGCTCACACCTATACTCTAATCACTCTGGCCTGAACAAGTTTTAGACCCTGTCTTTGCTAGAAAGTGAAAAATCATTTAGGAATTGAGACAGACAGCTGTAATCCTTGTCACATGTGAGTCTCAGGTAGAAGGATTGCCAGAATCCTGAAGTTTGAGGTTGCTATGATCTAGGCTGAGGCCACAAAAATCTAACCTTAGCCACATAAAAAAAACTCCTCTCAAAAATACCAAGTTTATTAAATGTAGCATAAGGTTTGAACAAAATAATTAAGAAAATGCTATGAAGGGTTTGTTAAACAGTTCAGTGAAAACATTTCAGACTGTATATGAAACTAGCCCCTTGCACCTCATGATTGCCTTATTGTGCACAGCTATAATTTAATAAAAAAATAAAAATATATACAAAAAATACTCATACAAACACACACACACACACATGCACAGACAAACCAACAAAACAACCAACAAAGATTTTCATTTTCTGGACAGAGAAGAATTACCTTGATGGTTCAAGCAAATTAGACATTGTTAAAACCCAAAACTATGACTAAATAGAGGCTATAGCCAAGCATAATAAATTTCTAAGCTTCTCTCAAATGAATGTTTTGTGGTAGTTGTGAAACAGGACCTTGAAATAGTGACCAAGGGGCATTGCATGTGGCCAATTTGGTAGGGTGCTGGCCCCATATAATAAGGATGGTGAGTTAGAACAAAGTGCCAGCCAAGCTGTCTAAAACAAACAAACAAACAACAACAAAAATAGCCTGTGATATTGCCTGTGACACAAAGAAGTAAGGCACCAGCCCCAATTCCAAATGTTAGAGATGGCAGGTTTATACATGGCCCCAGCCAGAAATTGCAAAATAATAATAATAAATAAATAAATAAATAAATAAATAAATAAATAATATATAGTTAGGCATTGTTGTGAGCTCTCATAGTCACAGGTATTCTGAAGGCTGAGGCAAATAAATTGCCTGAACTCAGGAATAATATTTTATTTTGAGCTTTGATGTCACAACCTTCTACTGAGAGTGACAAAGTGAAACTCTGCCTCAAAAAAAAAAAAAGCCAAAACAAAAAAGCATCTTACTTTAAGTGATTACATGAAGTTATGTGAGCTCTGATGCTGCCTGAGACACGCTGCTGTACAAAATCTCAACTGTGTTTGCAGCTTAGTGCCAAGAATCTCAAATTCAAAAGAATCAATAAGGCATAAATAGGAGATCACATCTCTGTCTGTGGATGGAAGGCTAAGAACTGTCCTGGGTTCATACCCTTGAGAGATACCAGCTGAAATGAAGAGAAAAGGTCACTTTCTATCTTTGACCAGAAGACTGGATTCTAGGACATTAAAGGATAAACTCACTACCTGGTTACTATGGATGACATAAAATCGGTGCTGCCCTGCATTATTATGTTTATGCTTAACCTTATTTCTGCTAAGCATGTGTGCTGGCTATCCATTTTTGTCATTGGGTACAAACTGTTAATGAAGAGTGGGGTTCTGTTCTCCACACTCAACTCCTGCTTCCAGAAGTTTGTACATCTAGCAAAGGCATTCAAAAACCCTTTTTTCTTTTTTAAGTCATAGATTTATAAGTGATTGGAAGTGTATGGTTTATACCTAGTGCTGCCCTGGGAAGTAGACATCAACAACAGAAGTCCAAAGATCAGACAGTGATTTCACAGACCTGACAGGTATGTCACAAAATTCTCAGTTAAACTTTTCCCAAGATTTTGTTTCTTTGTCTGGTATAGGCTTTTTTGAGATGGTAGGTGTTCTACTGAGAGACCTCTCTAGAAATATGGTTAGGTAGTGTTTCCACTATACTTTGTACTTGCAGTTATTTCTCTTGAATGGGAAATATCAGCCTATCTTGAAAGTTTCAACATTCCTGACCTCTTTGACTGGTGTGTTCAAACTTTTGGCTTCTTGGCCACATAGAAAGTAGAGGAGTTATCTTGAGCCACACATTCAATACACACTCACTAATGAAACCTGATAAGCAAGAAAGAGATGTGGAAATAATTGTAGTGATATCTGCCACCATGGATATGCAAAACAGTTCTCAGATATTCACTATGTGTCACCAGTATCTGAACATTGGACACTACACAAAGTCCCTCAAAGCTCCTTAATTAGAGCTCAATTAACTTTGCCTGACATGACTAAAATATTTGGAGTGTCTGGAAGGCCAGGTTTGGCTTAACCCTTGAGCTCAGGTGTTGGAGACAAGGATAAGCAAAACCCAGATGCCCTCAGTTCCAATTATACACCCAGTTTGTACTAAAATAGAAAAGGTTGTCAAAGGCTGTGGTTCTTGCTTTTAGTTCCAGCTACTCCAGAGCCTGATGCAGGAGAATCCCTTCATCCCAAGAGTTGGATGTTGCTATGTGCTAGGCCGATGCCATGATACTCTAGCCTGCACAACATTGTGGGTGGCTATCTCATGGAAAATAACAAGAAAGAAAGAAAGAGAGAGCAAAAGAAAGGAAGAAAAAAAGAAAGAAGGAAGGAAGGAAGGAAGGAAGAAAAAAAGGAAGAAAGAAATTTACTAGGCACACTTTCCAAGAGGCAAAGTACAAAAAGAGGTCAGTAGGTATATGTATATAGGACTACATAAATGAGAAAATTTATTGTGGCCACTGGAGGGGTGGGCAATGAGTCATCGCAAGTGGGGTTGAAATTAGTTTGTTAGGATATTTTCAGTTGATCTAATGTGTAGGTGTTCTCCAGAGTGATCTTGTCCCTATGTTTGAACTGATTTGGGAAAGGATATATTGGCCAATATTTAAAAAAGTTTAACAGATGTGTAAGGTATTCACTTGATCTTCAGGGTACATATAAAAAGGCTTACACTGTGTGTGCAGTGTAAAAAGCTTTCACTGTGTGTGCAGTTTCCAGTGAATACAAAAATCTAGAATGTCAGGTGGTGCCTTTGGCAGAAGGAGTAGGGTGCTTGTCCCATATACTGGAGGTGGTGGTTTCAAACCTGAACATGGAAAATATTATCAAAAAACAAATATATTAGGATATGAAAGGCTCAAAGTAAAATAAAAGTCAAAGGATTGATTAATAGAGGTTGTAGAAAACAATTTCCATATGAGAGAATAATTTCTCTAGTTGACATCTAATCTGGAGTAAAAATTTCAACTTGAGATCAGTGCTCAGAAGTAAAAAGGAAGGGTAAATTTTTTACAATTTTTTTTTCATTATGTATTGAGACAGAGTCTCATTTTGTTGGCATCATATCATATCTCATAGGAAATTTCAAATATTGTCATCAAGTGAACGTATTCCCTGGGCTAACACTCTAGGCACTTGCATAACATCTGGCCATTTGTTACTCTTTAGAGATGAGGAATTCATTAGTGCACTACAATTCAGAAACTCAGGCAAAACAGGACCTCCCCAAATTCCAAGATGACATGCATCTAGCACCACCGGTGGCCACCAAACATACTTTGAAAAATATCACAAATCCAAGGTCTGGAGTGGTGGCTCACACCTGTAATGGTCACAGTCTGAGAGAAAGGAGCAGAAGATTGAAAGTAACTGAAGACTTTGGGGAAGCACGTAGACTTCCTAAAGCTCAAGAGGATGAATCAATAAGTCCTGTTTATTCAGGAGATTGAAATTACTGTTAGCCATACTAATGTCATGACACTCTACTTCAGGAAAAGTTGTCAGACTCTGTATCAAGAAAAAAGAAAATGACTTCATCGGCAGTACAGACAGAACAATGTGCCATCCATGTAATTTGACCCTAGATATGAGCACAGAGATAGGGTTGACTGTCTCTAAAGTACTCTTATGACCTGGGTATATCTAATGCCATGGTACTTTTGAGTATCTCAAGTTTTGAAAAATATCTTTAAGTAGCATCATTGAAATAAGTAGTTTACCCTTTGAAAGTATACAATTCTAGACATCCACTTCTCTGTTTTTGTGGCAGTACCATGCTGTTTTGATAACTATCAATTTGTAGGATAATCTGCAATTTGGTAGCATCAATTCTTCTGCTTTTTTTTTATTTCTGAGTAGTGTCTTGGCTATTTGAGATTTTTTTCTGATTCCATATAAAACTAAGTATTGTTTTTTTAAGATCTTTAAATTATGACAGTAAAGCTTTAACAGGAATTGCATTAAAATTATATATTGTTTTTGGGTAGTATGGACATTTTAAAAATGTTTATTCTTCAGACCCTGGGATAAATCCGACTTGGTCATGGTGTATAATTTTTTTGATGCCTTGTTGGATTCTGTTTGTTAGGACCTTATTGAGTATTTTAGCATCTATATTAATTAGTGACAATGGTCTATAATTTTTTTTTTTCTTTTTGGGTCTTTCCCTGGTTTGGGAATCAAGGAGATGTTTGCTTCATTGAATGTGTTGGGTAATATTCCTTCTTTTTCTATATTTTGGAAGAGATTTAGTAGTATAGGTACTAGTTCTTCTTTAAATGTTTGGAAGAATTCTGACGTGAAGCCATCTGGTCCTGGGCTTTTCTTTTTAGGGAGATTTTGTATAGTTGATGCTATTTCAGAACTTGATATAGGCCTGTTCAACATTTCCACTTCATTCAGGCTAAGTCTTGGTAGGTGGCGTGCTT
>CAUYPK010024339.1:0-23166 GCA_963574355.1 Loris lydekkerianus
TACTATGCAGCCTTAAAGAAAGATGGAGACTTTACCTCTTTCATGTTTACATGGATGGAGCTGGAACATATTCTTCTTAGCAAAGTATCCCAGGAATGGAAGAAAAAGTATCCAATGTACTCAGCCCTACTATGAAGCTAACGTATAGCTTTCACATGAAGGCTATAACCCAACTATACCACAAGACTATGGGGAATGGGCCAAGGAAGGGGAAGGGAGGGGGGAGGTTTTAGTGGAGGGAAAGTAATGGGTGGGGCCACATCTATGGTGTATCTTAGAATGGGTACAGGTGATTGCACTAATGTACACAGCTATGATTTAACAATAAAATAAAGAAAAAGAAAAGTAAAATTATATTTTTGAAAACTTAAAAAAAAAATTAGATTTCAAATAAACAACCCAATAATGCACTCCACCACAAGCAAGAATAAACCAAACCAAAATTACTAAATATCAGAGCAGAAGGAAACAAAATATAGAGAAAAAAATACAAAAGATCAAAACAAGAGTTGTGCTTTTTAAAAAGATAAGGTTGACAAACCATTGGCTAAATTAGCTAGATAAAATGATAGGACCTAAATAAATGAAACCAGAAGTGGAAAAGGGAACATAACTGATACTATAGAAATACTAACAATTATTATAGAGACTATTAGTAATATATTCCAACAAACTGGAAAACCTAAAAAATATAAACACATTTTTATACATAAACTACCAAGACTGAACTAGTAAGAAACAGAAAACCTGGACAGACCGATAACAAGTAACAAGACTGAATCTGTAATAAAATGTGAGCTAAGGAAATGAGTAGGCATTTTTCAGAAGAAGACAAACAGTGGGTAAAAAAAGGCAGTGAAAAGGGAACTCTTATAAAATGTTGGTAGGTACATTAATTACTACAACCTCCATGGAAAACAGTATGGAGAGTTCAAGTTCCCAAAGAACTAAAAATAGAACTACCATACTACCTAGCAAGATACGTATGATTAATGCAGCACTATTCACAACTACAAAACCATGGACTCAGCTTAAGTGTCCATCAATGAATGACTGGATTTTAAAAAGTAGTGTGTATACACAATGAAATACTAGTAAAAAATAAAGAATGAAATCATGTCTTTAGCATCAGCATGGATAGTACTGGAAGCTATTACCTTAAGTGAAATAACTCATAGAAAAAACAAATACCGCATGTTCTTACTAAGCAGGAGCAAAATAATGTTTATACATGGAATCAGAATGTGGAATGATGAACAGTGGTAACCCAGAGGCATTGTCGGAGTGGACACTGTACTGGGTAATGGTTTCATGGTTAAGATCTCAAAATCACAGGCAATAAAAACAAGAACAAAGAGGATTATGACAAACTAAAAGGCTTCTGCACAATAAAGAAAACAATCAAAGAGTGAAGAAACAGTCTGAAGAATAGGAGAAAATATTTGGAAACCATTCACTATATCCAGAAGGTATAAAACAACTCAATAGTTAAAAAAAACAATGTTTTAAAAATGTGCAAAAGGTCTGAACAGACATTTCTCAAGACACACAAATAGACAAGTATATGAAAAAATGCTCAATATCATTAACATCAGAGAACTTCAAATCAAAACCACAAAGAAATATTATTTCACCCCAGTTACAATGGCTATTATCAAAAAGACAATAAATACAAACACTGGGGCAGCGCCTGTGGCTCAAAGGAGTGCGAGCCCCCTATGCCAGAGGTGGTGGGTTCAAACCCAGCCCTGGCCAAAAACTGCAAAAAAAAAACAAAAACAAAAAACTGCAAACACTAGCAAGGATGCAGAGGAAAGGGAACTCTTCTATTATGAATTAGCATGGCCAGTATGGAAAACAGTATGGAGATTCCTGAAAAAAATAAAAATACAACTATAATATGTTACAACAATCCCACTACTGGGTGTATATCCAAAGGAAAAGAAATCAGTTATATTTTCACTTTCATGTTTATTGGAGCACTATTTGCAATAACCAAAATATGAAATCAACCTGTATGTTGATAAACAGATGAAAATAGAAAGAAAATGTGAAGAGGGAATTGTTGGGCCCTGCCATGTGCCTGAAGACTAGTGCAACTTCCCGAGCATGACTAGAAGTAGATCCATCGAGCTACTTCCGTGTAGCAACAACTCAGCAAGGCCCGGCCTGAAACTGCCTCTACCTAGATACAGCCAATGTGGTACCATGCACTGGCCCGACCCTGTCACGCACCTCATCCCCCGTCTTCTTTCCCTGCCCCTTCCCCACGCTCTATATAAGTGGCTGCTTGACGCAATAAAGTTGAGTTCCTGCTTAAAAAAAAAAAAAAAGAAAAGAAAAAGAAATTAAATCAGAAAGGAAGAGCAAAGAGAGGGAAGGAAGGAGGGGAGTGGGGCCTTGGTGTGTGCCACACCTTTTGGGCACAAGACACGATTGTAAGAGGGACTTTACCTAAAAAATGCAATCAGTGTAACCTGGTTTACTGTACCCTCAATGAATCCCCAACAATAAAAAATAAAGAAATGAAAAAAAAAAAAAAAAAACTTTCCGCTGGAAACATGGCCTCCCAGAAAAGAACGCTATGCTGCCCGGCTAGGTGTGGCCGTAAGCCCAGGATAAAACTCAAGGGATGCAAGTGGAAATAGCAGGTGGCAACTTCTGGGAACCTTAAGAGATGCTGGGTACACATCTCATCCTGCTGACTGAAGTTCCACTCTCGACTATGATGATAAGGAAGAAAATTAGAAGGAGCCGGGTCCCTGAGGACTCCTGGTGCACAGCCACCACACCTTTCCAGTAGAATCTCACTGTGTCGTCCTGGGTAGAGTGCCGTGGCATCATAACTCACAACAACCTCAGACTCCTGGGCTCAAGTGATTCTCTTGCCTCAGCCTCCCAGGTAGCTGGGACTATAGGTGCCCGCCACAACGCCCGGATAATTTTTCCATTTTTAGTAGAGACAGGTTCTTGGTCTTGCTCAGGCTGGTCTCGAACTCCTGAGCTCAAACAATCCACCTGCCTCAACCTCCCAGAGTGCAGGGATTAAGGGTGTGAGCCACCACAACCGGCCGCCCTCAGTTTTGACTAAAAGGGAAAACGCCTTCTATTTTATTTCAGCCACTAAATATGGAGACTTTGATTTGCAAATTAAGACAGCTCTAACAGCCTCACTGTAATGGCCTCCCACTCCTCTGGTCTTCCTTCAGTGGCCTGCTGTAAGCCAGCCATTGAGTGAAGTTTCTAAACACAATTTTTCATTTAATCTTCACAGAGGCCCCGTTAGGTAGCAACTATCATTAGCACCATTTCACCAATTAAGAAACTGAGACTTAGATGGATGAACTGACTTGCTAAATAGAAGCAAAACCAAATGTCTTAGTCTGCAGTTTGTCCCCGGCGGCTCATAATCTCTGTGCAAGATTATCTCAGCGGCTGTCCTCATAATCTCTGTGCAAGATTATCTGCCTCAGACGGAGTTGCAACCCTCTTCCCTTAGCTCCTAAAATGACTTTTTGACTTCCCAATGTCCTTTCCTTTGTAGACACCACCCTCTGCATGAGGCCTGTGCAGAGCAGAGTAAATCCCTGCTCAAATGAATCATTGCACCTGGCCAGGTCGCTACTGCCCCGCTGAGCACACCAGCCTTGTAGTCCCGTCAGCTGGGTCATGTGCCTGTTTTCCTCAATGTATTTAAAGTTCCTTGAGGACAAGAAGTGTATTATTTGTCCTTGTATTTTCTGTAGTGCCTAACAATAAAATTCATTAAGTGTTATTTCAATTACTAAGAAAAAAAAAAATCTCTCATTGAAAGACACAAGTGTGTGTGGGCAGCACCTGTGGCTCAGTGAGTAGGGCGCCAGCCCCATAATACTGAGGGTGGCGGGTTCAAATCCGACCCCAGCCAAACTGCAACAAAAAATAGCCGGGCATTGTAGTGGGCACCTGTAGTCCCAGCTATTTGAGAGGCTGAGGCAAGAGAATTGCCTAAGCCCAACAGCTGCATGTTGCTGTGAGCTGTGATGCCACAGTACTCTACCAAGGGCAACAAAGTGACACTCTGCCTCTAAAAAAAAAAAAAAAAAAAGATATGAATATGTGCCTGTCTTAGAAATGAAAGGCAAGTAGTGAATCTAAACAGCTGGAACACTGCAACAGCACTGTCCAACAGAGCTCTCCACAGTCTCAGAAACTTGCTACGTTTGAATATCGGTGCTGGCTAATATAGCAGTTAGTAGAAGTATGTAGGACTAGTACAACTGAGGACCTGAAATGTTGTATTTTATTTCAATTACCTTAAATTTAAATAGCTACTACATTGAATACTGCAACTCTAAAGACTCTTACGTTGACGTTTTTGAGAATGGCACCAGCATACTCTGTGCGGAAGAGATGCTCAGTAAACATCTGCTAGAGGGCCGGGCTCAGTGGCTCTCGCTGGTAGTCCCAGCACTCGGAGAGGCCAAGGCAGGTCGATCCCCTGAGTTCACAGGTTCGAGACCAGCATGAGCAAGAGTGAGAGCCTCTCTCTAAAAATAGCCAGACGTTGTGGCGGGCGCCTGTAGTCCCAGCTACTTGGGAGCCTGAGGCAAGAGAATCGCTTGAGCCCAAGAGTCTGAGGTTGCTGTGAGCTGTGACGCCACAGCACTCTACCCAGCGTGACAAAGTGAAACTCTGTCTCAAAAATAAATAAATAGGCTTGGCGCCTGTGGCTCAAGCGGCTAAGGTGCCAGCCACATACACCTGAGCTGGCGGTTTCGAATCCAGCTCGGGCCCACCAAACAACAATGACAGCTACAACCAAAAAATAGCAGGGCGTTGTGGCAGGTGTCTATAGTCTCAGCTACTTGGGAGGCTGAGGCAGGAGAATCGCTTGAGCCCAGGAGTTGGAGGTTGTTGTGAACTGTGACGCCACGGCACTCTACCCAGGGCAACATCTTGAGGCTCTGTCTCAAAAAAACAAATAAATAAAAATAAATAAATAAATAAATAAATATTTGCTATAGTGTCATACTTTCAATTAGATAGAAATAAATCAGTAGACATTATTTTGATATAAAAAAGCAAACTGAGAAAGGTAGAAACTTCAAGAAATTCAGGGACATTATGGAAAAGGATGAAGTTAAAGCAACAACAACAAAAAACCCCAAAGGGGACCAGTATTTACAGCAGGAAAAAAACCCTTAACTAATTGTATTCACATTCCAGGGAAGAATCTAGAAGAGGCGCGTCAAGAAGGGCGACTGTATAATGTGCAGACCCAGTTTCATAAAGGCTGGGCCGGCACCGACCTCCAGGGAATGCTGAGGCTTCTCACGCTGAGTTGAAAGAAACTCTGTAAAAGGTTGGGATGGGTCTCACGAGGCTGAAAAGAGTACGTCTAGGTCACTCTGTTTAACAGTTACTCATCCCAAATTCCATTTTGTGTTTGGTGGCGAAATGACAGAAACTCACTCACTCTTATTTATAGTGATTCAAAGAAAAAAAAAAAAAAACACTTCGAGTTATACTATCAGGTCACAGTCAAAATTTCAGACCCTTTTGGAGTTTTTCTCCCTTGCTATCACTCCACTGCAATCGAACATTCGGAACTTAGCTAGGAACCCCCACACAGTTAAGCGGACCTCTCCCTGTCTGGCCGTTCTGGGGGTGACCTTGCCACCAGATCCCTGGCACGAGGCCGTGTGCCGTCCCCTGGAGCAGCGCCAGAATGTAAGATAAAAAGCCTCATGGAGAGGATGACGCAAGGGAAACAGTCATGACTTTCACATTGAGAGCCAGAAAGAAATTCAAGGTCTTATGCACACCAGTTTCTAAGCCTGAGCGTTGCACTCAGCTTAGTAACTCCCCTAACATTTTGTTCCTCAGGATTTCCAGCCAGGGAAGCAGGAACATGCCAGCAATCAGACATGGGATGGACCTTTCCATGCTACCCAGAGAGGGGTCCACACGGCCCCCTCCCAGGCTCCTGCTGTAACCTACAGGAAAACTTTCTCCACATCTGGGACTCTGCACATAAAGGAGGAGGATGTCCCCAAACTTCTCGTAGCAGGAACCCACTTAGGTGGCACTAACTTGGACTTCCAAATGAATACTACAAAAGAAACAGTGACGACCTCTACATCATAAATCTGAAGACCTAGATGCTCCTGCGGGTGGCTTGGGCCACAGTTGCTGTTGAAAACACAGCTGATGCCAGTGTCATATTCTCCAGGAATGCCAGCCGCTGGGCCGTGCTGAGGTCCACTACTGCCACCAGAGCCACTCTCACTGCTATGTGCCTTCCTCCCGGTGCCTCTATGACCAGATGGAGGCACCTGATCCCAGGGCTAAGCCCGCTTGTGCAGAGGTCTCTGCTATTAACCTGACTTCCACTGCTCTGTGTCACACAGATTCTTCCTTCCACCACGTGGTCCCTGCTATCTTATCAGCGACAAGGGCTCACTCCATCAGCTTCATAGAGTAGATGCTGGGCTAGGGAGCTCTGCACATGTGGGCACCATCTCCTGGAACATCCCGGCCCCGAGAGAGGACGTGCCCGGCATCTCCTTCTACAGAGAAGCGGGGGAGACTGAAAAGCCGTGACCAGGAGGACTGCCAGGCACACGGGCTGCTCCGGCTCCTGCATTTGCTGCTACTCACCGGCAGAGCAGACTGTTCTGCGGGCAGCAGTGCCCCCCACACCTGGAGCACCCGGCCTGGCCCTGAAGAGCAGGCTGAGCTGCCACTGCCCAGGGCCCCCAGGAGGCAGGGCCGATCAGCTCAGGCCCCC
This sequence comes from Loris lydekkerianus, assembly GCA_963574355.1. Lineage (NCBI taxonomy): Eukaryota > Metazoa > Chordata > Mammalia > Primates > Lorisidae > Loris > Loris lydekkerianus. Next base: position 6,773 of record CAUYPK010024339.1, read on the forward strand.
GAGGTGGCCAGGACGGTCACTGAGTGGGTTTCAGTGGCTCTTCCACAGGCTCTTAGAAAACTGAAATAAGGTTGATGGAAAATTAGTCTTAAAAAATAAAAGAAAAAGAAAGCAATTGGAATGTTAACACTTGAGGAGCCTCTGGTCAGCTCAAGGGCCCATTCGGTCCAACACGTGTTTCTTCAGCTCCTGTAATGACAGCAACAAGGGTTGGAAGCTCAAAGATGACCAAACGGCACTCGGGAAACACTGGGACATCCCATAACAGCGTCCTGTGGAGACTAAGTATTGTTAAAATCACGGTCACACTTTCCATATGCTATCTCTGCGAAGCTCCGGGAGCTTCTGCGAGATCGATACTGTTATTCCTGTGTTTCAGATGAAGAGGCTGAAGCTCAAAGTGGTTAAATAACTTGCCTATCTACACAAGGGGACGGTGCCCCACCTCAGTTCTGAACCCAGGCCAGTCTAAATCCAAAATGTATGCGCTTCTCACAGGCATACAAAAGACCACCTACTGGAAGATCAGCCCCCAAATTACACCAAGTCTCTCTGGGCCTTGAACAGCTTGGTCCCTCACAAACTGAAGTGACCGCCACGCTAGTGACACCACATACTGAATGCCCGCCACACCCAGACACTCACCGTATTTAGTTAGTTAGGATACACAGTTACCCTATAAGGCAAATATTATTAATATTATCATTCCCACTTGACAAATAAGGAAACTGAGGCTCAGGGGAATTAATTGAGTTGTCCAGGGGCCATATAGCTACTAACATAAAGGTAATCATTAAAAAAAATTATTAACATTACTTAAATTCTCTAGTGTTCTGGAGGGGCTGAGCATGAACCCGGCATATATATCCAATTTATACTTCAGGTTGCAAATGACCAAACACCCAGCCCAACCCAAACCGAGCAAAAAGTGGAATTTTTTTGCTCACACAACTGATAACTCCAGAGGTAATTTTTTTGTTTGTTTGTTTGTTTTTGAGACAGAGTCTCACTATGTCATCCTTGGTAGAGTGCTGTGGCATCACATCTCACAGCAACCTCCAACTCTTCGGCTTAAGTGATTCTCTGGCCTCAGCCTCCCAAGTAGCTGGAACTACAGGCACCTGCCACAACGCCTGGCTATTTTTTATTTGTAGTCATTGTTGTTTGGCAGGACCGAGCTGGGTTCGAACCCGCCTGCTCTGCTGTATGTCACCCTCAGTAGAGTGCCATGGCGTCACAGGTCACAGCAACCTCAAACTCTGGACCCAAGGAATCCTCTTGCCTCAGCCTCCCAAGCAGCTGGGACTACAGGTGCCCGCCACAATACCCGGCTATTTTGTTGTTGTTGTTGTACTTGTCATTATTGTTTAGCAGGCCCAGACAAGGTTCAAACCTGCCAGCCGCAGTGTATATGGCCAGTACCCTAACCACTGAGCTACGGCGCCAAGCCCAAAGGTAGATTTTTTTGACTCTCATTTGAACTTGAGCTCAGGGCACCGTCTGCCTCCATCTCTCAGCTTCACTCTCCTCCGTGCTAGTGTGTCGCAAGGAAGCACAGCGCTGTGCCACTGCTCCCGGCCTGTGTTCCCCTAGGAGTCAGTCCAGCAAAAAGAGAATGACTCTTCCTGCTGACTGTCACAAGAGTCTCAGGCGTTGGAACAAGGCAGGTCATGGGTCCACCCCTAACCCACACTGGGGTTAGGAAGATTTGCTACTCTCATTGGCCAGGGCTGAGACACATGGTCTACTCCTGGTAGAGCCTACCTGACTATATGGGAAAGAGATAGTTCTCCAAAGGATATTTGGGTATTAACCAGAAATAAGGAGAAGCAGAAAAAACAAATGCCTATTAAAAGGTAAAATAAAATTCCTTTGTAACAAGCAAGTGTCAAAACACCAGACACGGAATCAGACATTCTGAGTGGGTGATTTGGCAACATCTATTAGAAATTCAAATATGGCTCAGTGCCCGTGGCTCAAGCAGCTAAGGCACCAGCCACACACACCAGAGCAGGTGGGTTTGAACCCAGCCCAGGCCTGCCAAACAACAATGACAATGACAAACAAAAAATAGCCAGGCGTTGTGGCAGGTGCCTGTTGTCCCAGCTACTTGGGAAGCGGAGGTAGGAGAATCACTTGAGCCCAGGAGTTGGAGGTTGCTGTGAGCTATGATGCCCCAGCACTCTATCCAGGGTGACAGCTTGAGGCTTTGTCTTAAAAAAAAAAGAAAGAAAGAAAGAAAGAAATTCAAATGTGGCTCAGTGCCTATAGCTCAAGCAGCTAGGGTGCCAGCCACATACACCAGAGCAGGCGGGTTCGAACCCAGCTCAGGCCTGCCAAACAACAATGACAACTACAAAAAATAACCGGGTGTTGTGGTGGGTGCCTGTAGTCCCAGCTACTTGGGAGGCTGAGGCCAGAGAATCACTTAAGCCTAAGAGTTGGAAGTTGCTGTGAGATGTGACGCCACAGCACTCTATCAAGGGTGACATAGTGAGACACTGTCTCTAAAAAAAGAAAAAAAGAAAGAAAAAGAAATTCAAATGTACATTCTTTTTACCCAAGTTTACTTAAGAAATTTATCTTTGGGCCGGGGATGGTGGCTCACGCCTGTAATTCTAGCACTCTGGAAGGCCGAGGCAGGTGGATTGCTTAAGCTCAGGAGTTTGAGACCAGCCTGAGCAAGAGGAAGACCCCGTCTCTAAAACTAGTCAGGCATTCTGGTGGGCACCTGTAGTTCCAGCTACTTGGGAGGCTGAAGCAAGAGGATGGCTTGAGCCCAAGAATTTGAGGTTGATGTGAGCTATGACACCACGGCACTCTACCAGGAGCAACAAAGTGGGACTCTGTCTCAATAAAACAAAAAAAAGAGAAAGAAATTTATCTTTCAGATAAATCACACCCGTGCTCAAAGATGTTAGCAAAACACTGTCCACTGATACAGAAGTTGTTAAATTATGCTACATCCATAGAGAAGAATATTGCACAATAATTTTTAATGAGGCATATCTATGTGTTCTGGTATGGAAAGTCCATAATAATTTATTAAGAGAAAAATATTGTAAGAAAATAGATAAATATGGCCCCGCTTGTATAAATACATTTTAAAAATGCCTGGAAGAATATCTAAAAAGGCTGAGTGCAGTGGCTCCTGACTATAATCCTAGCACTCTGGGAGTTTGAGTCAGGTGGATTGTTTGCGCTCAGGAGTTCAAGACCAACCTGAGCAAGAGTGAGACCCTGTCCCTAAAAATAGCCAGGCTTTGGGGCAGGCACCTGTAGTCCCAGCCACCTGGGAGGCTGAGGCAAGAGGATCACTTGAGTCCAAGAGTTTGAAGTTGCTGTGAGCTGTGATGACGCCATAGCACTCTATGCAGCAGGGTGACAGAGTAAGACTCTATCTCAAAAAAAAAAAAAAGAAAAAAGAAGAACATTCAAAAAATGTCAAACACTGTGTATTGTGGAGAGGAAGTACTAGGGCAAGAAGACATTTACTTTTTACTTTGTATCCTGTGAAGTTGTCATTTGTGTACCTGACAACCCTTCATTACCTTAAAAAGTTAGTTTAAAAACACCTGTTCACTTAACCGTTATTAACATGGTTCACAGTTCCTATCATTGCCTCTCAAGGAACAAAAACAGCTTGTTTCCGCATGCTAAAGAAACCTATTAAATTACTAAGAACGTATGTAATGGGATTTCAGCATGAGACTCTACATACTTCCAAAATATCCGTAAACTTTCTTGTTAAGAAGCACTATAATGGTTTCATGCTAATCTAGCAAATTATCTAGGCTACTTGAATCAACTTGGTTCATTTATTTGCTTTGTTTATTGGTCAGACCAGCCCATGACAAGGTTCTCCCACTATAAAGGGGCCCCCGGACTAACTCGTGCAGGCAGACAGCAACTCCATCAAACCCAATAATTAACTGGGCAGTCCTTCTCCATATGTCACCATAACTATTCATTAAAGCGATGCATATGGCTTGTACCTAGATGTGCTGGCTTTTTGCTTTTTATTCATGGTTCAACAAATGTATGAACTTTAGATCCAGCAGAACAAAGAAAAATGAAAACAGAAGATATTATAATTAGGCTGACAGCTTAAAATTAGAAGAGAAAAACAAAAGTTGAGAAGAGATGCAGAGATGCTACCATTCACGGGTGGAATTCATGACGTAAACATATAACAGACACCAGTTGATTGTCTTCTACGTACAAGATACAGGGTGGGACATGAAGAGATGTATGTCGGCTCAGCGCCTGTGGCTCAAGCAGCTGAGGCGCCAGCCACGTACACCTGAGCTGGAGGGTTCAAATCCAGCCCGGGCCTGCCAAACAACAATGACGGCTGCAACCAAAAAATAGCTGGGCATTGTGGTGGGAGCCTGTAGTCCCAGCTACTTGGGAGGCGGAGGCAGGGGAATCACTTGAGCCCAGGAGTTGGAGGTTGCTGTGAGCTGTGATGCCACCACACTCTACCCAGGGTGACAGCTTGAGGCTCTGTCTCAAAAAAAAAGAGATGCATATGGCATTGCCCATGCCCCCAAATTTACTTTCTATTTGAGGAAATATCGTATGTATTTAAAAAAAAAAATAAGTAAGGGCATAAGATTATCACTGGTGAGTGCTGTATATTTCTGATCATCAAGATTCCAGTTTAATAGAAGATATTTGCACTTGCTATGAATCTGACCAAGGGCTGATAACTAGAATGTACAGAACTCCAGTTTATCAACAAGAAAAGAGCAAACAACCCTACTTACAAGTGGACAAAAGACTTGAACAGAAACTTCTCTGAAGATGACAGACAAATGGCCAACAAACACATGGAAAAATGCTCATCTCATCCCTAATCGTCAGAGAAGTGCAAATCAAAAGCATTCTGAGATGTTACCCTAACCCCAGTGAAAACAGCCCACATCACAAAGTCCTAATACAGGTGCTCGTGTAGATGTGGAGAGAAGGGAACACTTCCACACCGCTGGTGGACTGCAAACTAAAACAACCTCTATGTAAAGAAGAATGGAGGATCCTCACGAAACTAAAAGTGGACCTTCCATTCTATCCTGCAATTCCATTACTAGGTATCTATACAGAAGAACACAAATCATTTTATAAGGACATTTACACTGGAATGTTTATTACAGCTCACTTCACAATTTCCAAGCTGTGGAAACAACCCAAGTGCCATCGACCCATGAACGGATTAACAAACTCCACTCACATACGTATACATATACCACGGAGCCCTAGTCAGCCGTAAGAGGAGATGGAGACGGTACATCTTTTGTGTTTACCTGGATGGAGTTGAAACACGTCTTAGTAAAGTATCTCAAGAATGGGGGGAAAAGTATCCAGTGCACTCAGTACTAATGTGCAACCAATAGAGGAACAACTATAGCCCAAGAAAGAAAAACACACGTATAGACTAGCAGGGGGAGGAGAGAGGGGAGGAAGGGAAAGGGGGGGAGAAGAGAGGGTGAGGAGGGAGTCTCACCTAATGAGCACACAGCTCAGCAGACAACCTCAGCTGCCTGAAGACCTCAACTACAACTTGAACTTTACCTTAGAAAAGAAAACCTAAACATCTGTACCCTCATATCAATCTGAAATTAAAAAAAAAAAAATTCCCATTCAAGATGTACAAAGCATCTTAAGAGTCATGCGTGAGTATATCGCAGAGTGTAAACCACATACACTGTATAGAAGTTAAGTACACCATTTGCTAAGTTAAGAAAAGATTTCCAAATTCAATTGACGCTTTAGTAATTTAGGAATGCAGAATATAATTCCATCAGAAACACTTGAATTGTCACTGTGAGCCACATGTATTAATAGCTAAGATTTAGCTAGGATTTAACTGTTCTAAGTTATAGGTATAACATATATTTAACATTCATTTAGTCCTCACAAATACCTATGATGCAGATAATATTATTCTTAGGGCTGGGCATGGCGGCTCTCCCCTGTAATCCCAGCACTCGGGGAAGCCAAGGTGGGTGGATCGCCTGAGCTCATAGGTTCGAGACCAGCCTAAGCTAGGGCAAGACCTCATCTCTTAAAAAAAAAAAAAAAAAGAAAGAAATAGCCGGGAATTGTGGCAGGTCCATCACCTGCACTTACAGGTTCAAGATCAGCCTGAGCCAGGGTGAGACCTCATCGCTAAAAAAAAAAAATAACTGGGTGTTGTGGCGGACGCCTGTAGTCCCAGCTACTTGGGAGGCTGAGACAAGAGAATTGCTTGAGCCCGAGTTTGAGGTTGCTGTGAACTGTGATGCAACAGCAATCTACTGAGGGCAACAAAAGTAAGACTCTGTCTCCAAAAAAAAGAAAGCGTGGGAAATCTGGCACTGAGTAATTAAGACCAGACTTCATAGCCCAGAATCCAAACCCAAACACCGTTATGTTCAGTATATGCTTTGGCTCTAAATTATTTTGTTTATATTTCTAAGGAGAAAATACAGGGCAAAGAAGATTAAAGAATGATCTTTTCTTCCGTTCTGGAACTTAGTACTTCCTCTGTAGCCTCAAGCTGTGCCTTGCACATAATAGATGATCAATAAATGCCTGTCCTATGAACAGAGAGAATATTATTTGTGATCCAGATTCCCCACCTGTCCTCACAACCCCTGATCGCGTGGCTTTTCCCTAGAGTTCTAGTATAAAGGGGTTGCTTTCTTCCCAGAGTTCCCCACAAGAAGCAGAGAGTATTTAACGCAGTAAGTTTGCAGTGAGGCAGAGCTGTGGTCTGGGAATCAGCCCTATTGTTGTCTAGTTACACAACCTTAAACAAGTCCGTTTACTCCTCTCAGAAATAAATGTCCATATATGTCAAATGAAAGAGCTGAATCAGGTGAGTAATTTTCAAACTCCTAATAAGGAAGAGTGCAGTGCCATGATCATAACTCACTGCAACCTCCAACTCCCCCGGGTCCGCTGCCTTGGCCTCCCAAAGTGCTAGGATTGCAGGCGTGCGCCACCATGCCCAGCTGATGGAATTGTTAAGCACGGTCTCATTTCAAATATTCTATCCTTCCTGACTGCACAGGCACACTCCAGGGCATCAGACCGTTTTCCTGTTCAAGAGACATTTTAACTGAATCTGAGAATTCTTTCCATCATTACAATTCTGGATCTGTTCTTAAAAAAAAAAAAAAAAAGAAAGAAAAGAAATTGATTTTTTTTCCTTCCACTCACATTTATCAGTTCATTTTTTGGAGATGCTCCTTGTCATCGCCTTAAATAAGTAACTAGGATAACTGTGGAAATTGCCTGACCTGAAAAGTGTGTAGAACTTCAAGGTTAATGCTCCTGGCACAAGATTTTCCCTACGAACAGCAGAATTCCTCTAGCCCTTTGCTGAGGTGGCGGTTCAATAGTGAGAGGAAATTGTGCCACGGATCGCATTACTCAAAAGAGTCTCCAGATGGTCTACCTACGGCGACTCTGTGCTCCAAAAAGAACTGTCTCAAAGAACTTCAGGAAAGGCCCTCACTAAAAGACCCACATATTTCGCAAAACAAAAACCTGTAATATATACCCAAGAATTGGCACAATTCTACCCTAAATGTTGTGCTAATTCCTTGTTTCATTTTATTCTGAACTTCCTTCCACATGAACGAAAGAATTGTCATTATTCAGCCTATCCAGCCTCTGAAATTTCCTTAATCAGTTTTCATTAAGGACTATCAAACACATACATCATTTAGGGACTTTTAAATCTAAATTTTATTGAAGATCTATTACATATGCTTTAACATTTCAGTTCAGAAATGGCCATCAGCAATCAGCATTACTCTAAGAGTGGGATTAATTAAATATTCTAGCAAACACGGCGATCCAAATGACAAAGAAAAGTCCTGGGCACTAAGCCCAGACTTCCCACCCTCTCTTCTGGTGTGGTGCATCTCTCTCTCTGATAAACTAGACAGCCAATAAATTTTTCATCACCATTAGTGAACATGTAGATGTACAAAAAATGATCAAACTCTTCCACCAGGTCTCCTACTAAATTGTTTTAGCAGAAAAAAATTGCACAAAATCAAATTGCCCAATAATTGGATATTTTTTAAACTAAGTAGAAATATAGTTTTCAGAAATAAAAGGTAACGTCTCATGGTAATCAACAATTCTCTAACTTGACTTTACCACTCCTCCCATAATAAGCTGGGAGATGGTCCTGTTCTACAAGTAGAAACCTATCTGCTATGTTACAAAGTGTTACAAATCTCAGCTCCACAGAAACCGAAAGATTCAGAACCCAGGGTCTCCGTCCCAAAGAGATTACTGGTTTTGCACTTACGAGTTAAGACTGATTCTTCACTTGAATCTTGGCTATAGATCTGAACTTTTTGGGTTTTCATGATCTTAATCTGGGCACTGATCTATTTTAACAGGGAGGGAATGGGAGGAGCCCTTATCCGCCCACATCACAGCTTTTTCACACTCTCTCAGCCAACAGCAGCAGCTACTCGGTGACACAGAAATGACCTGACCACAGCCATTTCTTGTCATCACCAAATCCGCATTTCTGGGACACAATGTACCTTAAACCTTCTAGCAAACACCCTCTTACTTTCTTTTTTTTTTTGAGAGTCTCACTTTGTCACCCTCGGTAGAGCGCTGTGGCGTCACAGCTCACAGCAACCTCCAACTCTTGGGCTTAAGCAATTCTCCTGCCTCAGCCTCCTAAGTAGCTGGGACTACAGGCGCCCACCACAACACCTGGCTTTGTTGTTGTTGTTGTTGTTGCAGTTGTCATTGCTGTTTTAGCTGGCCAGGGCCGGGTTCGAACCCACCACCCTCGGTATATTGGGCTGGCACCCCACCCACTGAGCCACAGGCGCTGCCCCACACCCTCTTACTTTCAACAGGAAGGCTGTTAACAAAGTAAAACCTTTGAAGCTATAGCACCTGACAAAAAGAACAGGTGAAAGAAAGGGCAGCAGCCTTCCATGGAGGTGGCTTGAATAGTTTCCAAAGCATGATCACGAACATTCCATAATTATATCTTTCCAATAAGTGTATAAGGTGGCTATGGCCTTAAGTAAGTCACTTAGCTTCTATAAACTTCAGGATCCTCACCTTTAAAATGAGGATAATATTTCACAGGGTTGAGTTAGGCTAGAACAAAATAACACAGGTGAATACTTGGTACGGAGTACTGAATAAATGGTACCCAGGTTGGTATTGTTATTACTATTATTCCCATAAATAGAGGAAACACCACTCAGAGAAAGTAAGTAACCAGCTCAAAGGCCTTCAGTGTATAAGCTTTACTGAGGACCTGCATAGGACTGTGGACATAAAACCGTCTAAGATCCGATCACTGCCCACTACTTGTGTCTAGAAACTCACGTTCACCCTTAGTAAGAAACAGAACAAGCTCCAAAACCAAATATTCTCTTCACTCTATTTTAATTCAAATCTAGAAAGGGAGAGGTAAGCTCCAGCCTACGTCAACTATTTCTCAGATGAGAGGTGTTCTTCCCATACAGTGGATCTGTTCCTGCGTCTGGGATTCAGGCTGGACATCTCCCCTCAGCAACCCCCATCAGGGAATCCTTACCCGTGCGGTTTTCCTCCTTTGCCTGAAGAATAACTTGCTTCTCTGGAATACTGTGCTGTTGACTAAAAACACCTTCAACTACGCTCGCTCATCTAGTTGGCAACTAAACCTCTTTCTCACGCTCCTCTGAGGTACAAATTAGAAAGGTGGAAACTGAGGCACGGCTGTCATTGTCACAATCCAGACGAAAACTGGACCAGGAGTCCCATGCTAGTTGTTTCCTTCTTTTTAGTTCATATGTGACATTTAAAATTTTCACATTTTTTGCTTGCAGTTCCAGCTCAAAGGGGGTCGCCTCACACTAATTTAATTACAATAAACTCCAATGAACCTATATTAAAACATTTTTGCACTCTCATCTAGGTTTCTATTTTCTCTAATTCTCCTAGGGCTTTAATACTGAACCTTGCATTTGAGAGACTCCCTCGGGCAATATGTTTATTCAATAACCTATGCAACGTAATAGAATATCACTATTTCAAACATGGCCATGACTTTTACACAGAAGAGAACCATAAAGAGAGATGCAGAATGACACTTTGCATTTGTTTTACACTCTCTCGAAGTGCCTTCATATCTATTATTCAGAGAGGAAGAATGGAATTTGAATTGGAGAGCAGAAAGGACGTACGGGAGATTCTCAGATCCGTTGTTTCTAACCTTCTTTGGGTCACCTGCCCATTTGACAATTTAATAAAAGCTAAGGTCCTCGTACCCAGAAACATGTACAAATGAACAAATACACAAAAATGTGCATGGTATCGAAGGAGATTTATGAACTACCCCCACCTTAAGGTCTGGTCTAATCTGAAAACGTTCACTTTACAAATGAGGAAGCTACTGTTTATGAGGATAGCATCCCCGTGAGCAGGCAGAGCAAGGGTTAGTACCCACGTTTCCCAGATCTCAAAACTAAGGCTCAGAGAGGTTTTGAGACTTGCCCAAAATCTCACAGCTAGTTAAATAGTGAGAGTAAAGCCCAGGTCCCTGAGCAGTCTATTTCTTATTCCTCCAGTTCATGTTACTCTCCCACTATGTTAGAATCCCTTCACAGGAAAGACTTCTACAGGTAATAGTTTATTTTACCCTCCATAACACACATAATTCTATTTTTTTTTCTTTTTGAGACAGAGTCTCACTATGTCACCTTGGGTACAGTGCCATGGCATCACAGCTCGCAGCAACCTCCAACTCTTGGGTTCAAGCAATTCTCTTGCCTCAGCCTCCCAGGTAGCTAGGACTACAGAGGCCCGCCCCAACACCTAGCTTTTTGTTTTTGCTGTTCTCATTGTTGTTTAGCAGGCCCAGGCCGGCTTCGAACCAGCCAGCCCCAGTGTGTGTGGTCAGCGCCCTACCCGCTGAGCTATGGGCACCAAGCCCAACATAATTCTTGACCTCCAGTAAAAAAATGACAAATACAAAAACTGTTCCATGCACAACAGTAACTCATCTCTTACAGAGTTCCAGAAAGTTTCATTTATCACCAACACATTCAATACTAAAATCCAAAAATCAGAATTGCAAACAATTTTGTAACTTCTGCATTGGTAGTTAAATATCAGCCAGCTCGGCTTCTTTGAGTAGCGAGTGAGCAAACTCGAATCCAAGCAAAGAAGGCAAAAACATCAGCACTGCTCTTGGAAGAGTGTGGGAAAGTAATATTTGCACACCAGAATTAGAATTACATCTAACATATAGGAGACGCTCAGTAAACATTTGCTAAATGAATTCATCAATAAATATCATTAAATTTTTCCTGTATTTTATTTTTACTTTCAAAAGTTACATTTAAACTAAGAATGCACCCCCAATACTATGCTTTTCACTTTAAGATCTACGTTAGACCAGCAACAGCATATTCAATACTAAACTATATATAAAAACAAATGTTTTTAAAAATGGTCACTCACGGGGCCACATCTATGGTGCATCCAAGAAACTTATAAATGCAGGGGAAACTTATAAATGCAGAATACAAATGTCTACATACAGTAACTAAGAAAATGCCATGACAGGCCACGCTGAACAGTTTGATGAGAATACTTCAGATTGTATATGAAAGCAGCACATCGTACCCCTTGATTGCACTAATGTACACAGCTATGATTTAACAATAAAAATAAATAAATTAAAAAAAAAGTTCACTCAAATTTCATCAAAACAGTCTATGCCATGAAAATAGTGATGAATTTTATTACAATTTATACATTCTCTCTGTGGCAATAAACAAAATATTTATTGAGAAGAAAGTATCTTAGATATGTATAAAATATTTAGATACGCCAAGGATACACGTGCCATAATGTTTATGATGAACGTCGGGTTTTTTGCAAGAAAATGGCTATGAATAAGATTTAACTCCATTTAATAACAGTCGAGATTTCCATACCTCAACTAAGTCTTTATTTGTGAGCCAAAAGGTTTCAGAATATATTCTAGGGTACCGAGCATTTTGGTGTTCAGGAAAATCAAAGATGCTTTTATTATTATTATTATTATTATTCATGCTGATTTCAGTAAACTTCAAGTCTGAATTTTGGTGTTTCATTATCATAGCTCTTCTGTGATAATCTGGATAGATTTTTATACAAAACACATGTTTAATAAGGCAATAAAGCTGTGGAAGGAGCAAATCAGCATGTAGGTTATGCCTCTAGGATATCTGCCTGCACTACAGAAAAGGTATTGTACCACTCTACCTACTGATTAGGGTTATATCACAAGGCGACTCCTAAGACTCACTGCACTGAATAAAAATTTAGGCAATTAGTGCTCTTATTTCTTAGGAAGAACTGCTTGCTATCATACATTAACACAGATCTCACTCAATTAAAATTGCTCACAGTCAGCAAAAATAATTTCTGCGCTGTAATGAAATAATGAAATAATTATATGCAAGGGAGGACTTGTGATCTTTTTAATTATTCTATTCTTCATTTTTAAAAGGGCTATTTGAAAACGTACTCTTATAATTGATTGCTATAAATCAGTCAAACTCATTCTAAGGATCATAAATATTCTAACTTTTAAAAGACAAAGAAATGCTAAATATTCCATGGAATACTTCAATATTCAGAAAATTTAATCGGGGGGGAAAGGATAGACTGCTCTTTAGAAAATAAAAAAGTAAATTTGTTGTCCCATGAGAAATGAAATATCCTGAATGTCAGTAACTGAAATGGAATTAACAAGAGGTCTTTTTATTGTTCTTTAAGGTCATTAGGCTGCGAATTCTATAATTATGGAAATTGTCAGTCCAGTTCTATAAGAATGTTTGCTCCCATCCATAAGGTAGTGGAATGTTCAATCAGTCTCTCTCGTGGGAAAGTTAGGTCATAACTGTAAGTGTACCAGCAAAATTGAATTAAGCAAAGAGATTTCATTAGTATTTATAGCCAGAAGGCATCTGTAAAAGTACAGGGCAAAGAAGTTAGGTGGAAGTCAAAGGAGAGAAAAAAAATGGGTTTCTAGTGACAAGGAGGTTCTGAAAGAGACACAGGAGCTATTGAGCTGCAGGGATGTCAAATATTGATTTTCTTGTGTGTGCCTTTGGATACATACGTAACTGTTTAGATTTGCTGTCTTCCTGGTACAACAATATTTGTTGTTGAAGGTTAAAAAGCACAATGTGCAATAAACTAAAAACTGAGACGCGTGTTGGAGAATTATAATAATCCTCTGCTTGGAATCTCACTAAGAGGTTTCTGTAATTTCTTACAAAAGAAGATTTTTAATGAAGAAAAATGGTATATATTTTTCAAACAGAACACAAGATCCTTATTATTAATTGTGTTATTGAAGATTATTTGATTAACATTCAGCATCATTTTAAATTAAACCAGATTCTCTACTTTCTTATTTTACTGAATATTCTTAAACCATATATCTAATTTTGAAAGTACTGTTAAACCAGACTATTTTCTCAGTATTTTAATTCAATTAAAATGAAACTGATAATTAAAAATCTGATATTACCCCTTTAAAAGAAATATTTCCTATAATATTTTTCTTTTCAGCACCAAAACTCCAGAAAGAAAACTTGTGTGTTTTAAAGTCTATATAAGCATATGTATTTAATAACAAATCACAAACTCAAGTAATCAACTTAATCGATCTAAGATGGACACCAGATAAACAAAATGCTTTTTTAGGGGTTTTTTTCCCTTTGAATATTCAGGTATTAACAAAGAATGTGAACTATCATGATGCTCTTTTTAAATAACAGATTCATTTGTTTCATTTATCTGACTTTACTTTATTATTGAGTAATTCTAACATTACTTGTAGTAATACTTGAGTAACACTAATGTTATCTAGAGTAATACTTGAGTAATGCTTGTTAATAGCGCCTGGAGTAATACTTGAGTAGCACTTACTAATATTACCTGGAGTAATACTTGAGCAATACCTACTAATATCACCTGGAGTAATACACACCAATACTACCCGGAGCAATACTTTGAGTAATACTTACTGGTGTTACCTGGAGCAATACTTACTAGTGTTACCTGGGGTGATACTTGAGTAATGCTTACTAATGTTGCCTAGAGTAATACTTGAGTAATGCTTACTAATGTTGCCTCATTCTCTTTTCTACCTCAAGAACTTTAAACAAATTTCACTTAAAGCCACAAAGACCACACACAAAAAGAAAGAAGTTAACGAGTATAAAATGTTTTAAGCATTTTCGGGGACACTGCAACATCTGGCAGAAGCCTATCATTTTATACTCGATGGGAAAACTGCAGAGAAGACAATTTCTGTGCACAAATAAGTTTCAGGTTTTATTTTCCACGTCTCACACTTAATGTTACTAAAAATTTAATAGCAATGTAAAACAGAGTGACAACATTTTGAGTCTATATGAAATCCGAGATTTTTTTTTTTCCCCAGTGCTTTGGAAGCCCAGAGGAAGCCACAGAGCTAAACCAGCAGCAACCAGCAGCTTCTTTCCGAGGTAAATACAAGAACAAAACATAATTCAATCGTACTACTCTCTTCTGAAAAAGTTGCTTGTGCAGTATCCATCATACAGTCGCTTCTATTTCCTACGAGCTGTTGGTGGCTGACCCCTGGGCTGCGCCAGGTCCACTCTCTGTCCCTCTCACGTCCCTGCAGACCACCTCTCACCCCACAATCCCTCGGCTCCAGGGACACATTGATTATTCCCCCCACCCCCTGGTGACTGACAGGCAAGCACAGGGTGGCCATGGAAAGGGAGGCAAATTTGTGGGCGCTAAGTCGGAAACATTTTTTAAACCCTAGAGGTTAGAAGAGAGTTTGGCCAAGCCCCCGAAACAGAGTGCTTCACCATTTAACAGCCACCAGCATCGCATGCTCCCCATACAGAGGGCATCAGTCTCCTGCCATGCATCTGGCCCCAGGCCCTGCTGGAGCTAAAGAAGCTGAAAGTTTTTAGTCTCTGCTGCCAGACCCAGGAATGGCCTAAGCAAGCATTAAGAGATTATGATAATAATAGGTACACTTGCACCAAATAAAAGGTTTCATTAATCAAATCATATTGAGATAAACCTGTCACTGGACAGAGGCGACCAGAAATCAAATGCTGTGAAAGTTCTGACAGATTGTTAAATAGAAACCCTTTAAAGCAGAATTTAATTTACTGTGATATTATAGATATTTATGCATCAATAGGCAAGTGCAGATTGAGTTCAGAGGTCAGCTGTGGTATTTGAAAAATAAAAGCACAGGATAAAACAAAAGGTGACAGTTACCTTTGTCTGAAATTAGGGTTCATTAGACTAAATGGAACGGTTTTAACTGCCTCACCCAGGGAGCTGAAGCACAGCTTGGGATGAGGTGTGCAGTATTGGACAACAGGCGGATCCAATTAGGGCTCTTCCTCCTGTTAAAGATGCCTACAAACTTAAAGAAAAAAGAAATCCAAAGGCCAGCCATAGAGTAGCGCAGGGCAACCGTCTTCTGGCTTCAGGAGACCATTGCATTCTCTTTGTGGGACTGTGGTTAAGACTGCTAAATTTTGGATTCAGATGGACCTGCCTTCAAATCACAGCCTTGCTACTTACTACCCTGTTTCCCCGAAAATAAGACATCCTCTGAAAATAGGACTGACTTACAGGAAAGATAAGACGTCCCCTGAAAATAAGATCTAGCACATCTTTGGGAGCAAAACTTAATATAAGACACTGTCTTATTTTCGGGGAAACAGGGTAGCTGTATGCTTTTTGGCAAATTATCTTTTTTTAGTGTCAGTTTCCTAATCTGTAAAACAAAGGTACAGCCAGGACTACCTCATGGGGCCTGGTGGGGCTTGAGATCAAGTTTGCAAAGCATGTGGCAAGCTGGCTTGTGGCGCCTAACAAGCAATAGTTATTACTTCTTCCTTTCCTTTTTTCTTTTCTTTTTTTTTTTTGAGACAGAGTCTTACTATGTTGCCCATGGTAGAGTGCTGTAGTGTCATAGCTCACAGCAACTTCAAACTTTAGGGCTTAAGCAATTCTCTTGCCTCTGCCTCCCAAGTAGCTGGGACTACAGGTGCCCGCCATAACGCCCAGCTATTTTTTGGATGCATCCATCACTGTTGTTTGGCAGGCCCAGGCTGGATTCAAACCCACCAGCTCAGGTGTATGTGGCTGGCGCCTTAGCCACTTGAGCCACAGGCGCCGAGCCTCTTCCTTTTCTTTTTTTTTTTTTTTTCACCATACACTGGTTTTATAGACCATTTGACACATTTTCATCACACTGGTTAACATAGCCTTCCTGGCATTTTCTTAGTTATTGTGTTAAGACATTTATATTCTACATTTACTAAGTTTCACATGTACCCTTGTAAGATGCA
>CAUYPK010024340.1:0-32417 GCA_963574355.1 Loris lydekkerianus
GCTGGGGGGGGGGCGCCCCGCCGCGTCCGGCCCGCGAGCCCGGGGGGGGTGGGGGCGGGGGCCCGGGGGGGGGGGGGGGGGGATAGTGTGCGACGGGCGGGTGTGCGGGTGTGGGGGGGGGGGGGGGGTGGGGGGGGGGGGGGGGGGGGTGTTTGTGGGGCGCGCCCACCTTGACACAACCACCCCCCCCTCTGGTCTGCCCGCCCCCAGCCACCCCGCCCCCCCCCCCCCCCCCCCCAGACACTGGCGTCTGCAGCCTCCATGGGAAGCCTAGTGGGAAGCACAGTTGCCCCCCCACGGGCAGTGGAGGAACAGGGCCTTCGCCAGCTGGGCTGGTCTGTCTTCAGGGTGGAGCACTGGCCAGCAGGGAGGCACAGCCCAGTTCAGTCTAGTTTTCTCTCCTGCCCAGTCTGCTTATGTTGACACAGATTCTCCTTGTTAGGCGAGGCATGGGCAGGGTTTCATTCACAGGTGAAAACAATAGGGCCTGGATTTCCATGAGATCACTTTGCTCCCTCGGGGAAAGTAAAGCCTCTCCCCTAGCTGAGGCCGGCTTAGGGCTTTGCAGGGCTTTTGTCCCAGTGAACTGATCCGTGGCCTGCTTTCTTGTTTGGGCTCCTGAAAGGTTCACATTTCAGTGTCCAGCCCTCGTGGGCCACTCAGGTCTATGCCCCAGCGAACTAATGTCCTCAGTTGTAGCTCCTTCCTATCAGCTGAGCAACGTGAATCAAGGACGTAAAACTAAACAAACCTAATGGGGAAAGGCAGGCACGTAAGCTTTCTACCTGCAGCCCCGAGGGTGTAGCCTCATGGCTGCAGGATCTAGGACGCAGTAAGAATTGTTCTGTTGTTTATCTCACATCTTTTCACATTTCCTTTCTTCTCCTTCACTGGAACCACAGATGGGAAGGGACCTTCAGATGGATCCAGCCCACTCCCTGCATTGCACATTCGAGCAGCCAGGCCCAGAGACGTTGGCCGTCATACCTGAGATAGCACAGCTACTAAGGGGCGGGAACGGACCCAGACCCCAGGCCTTGTGGTGTCCGGCTCAGGGCTCCGTGCACCCCCCCATGCTGCCTCCAGCATCACATCTAGCCATGGGCATTTTATTGCATTCTTTCCCCCAACCTTTCATGACTTTGTAACCAGAGAAGGGTGTTCTTTACTTAGCTGGTACTTGAGAAGAGTATTGCCTAACTTTTTGTTTGCTTAAGGTTTCAACGTCAGCTCACAGGAAATGCACTAGAAATGTACGGGGAAACTGTGCAAGAAACCCTCCATGACTCTCATTCAGTGTTCAAGGACTCAGGCCGTGATGTCATTCACTCTTGGGGCAGAAAGAACAAGCCAGGCTTGTTTCAGGGTCTAGCATAGAACTTTGCAAAGGGGTTAGAATTCCCCATTAAGCTTTGTACTGGACGCTGTCAGTAAACTGCCAAATCTCTGAATCTCTTGGGCTTAAATGGAAAAGCTTCTTCTCCAACGCAGGCTTTGTAATTTCATGTAAGTTATACCCAAGCAATACTTCGGAATACTAGCTGCCATTTGTGGTATGCTTACTATATGCCAGATAGGGTAGCTCTATTGCTCTGTACAAATGGCAATTCATTTAATCTACATCCCTAAGTGGTAGAATGTGTATTATTTCAAATTTTATGAATTAGAAGAGTAAGGCTCAGTTAGTTGTCCAACGTCACACAGCTTGAAAGTGACAAAGCCTGGAGTCAAATTGGCTAACTCTAAGCTGTCTAGTCCAGAAAAGGTGTCACCTTGCCTTTGAAGACACGGCACAAGGGCTTTCCCGGATGATGACACTCAAAGGTGCACTGTCTCCCGGCAGTGGTGAGCTTCTGTTCTCCATGTTAGACTCCTAAAAAGGACCAGAACAACTCTTCATTTCTCCCTCCTTCTGGTCCCACTGCCACATATCATCCCTACAGGAGGCCAGAAAAACAGAGAGGAGGCCCAGCTGCCTTCATCTCTCCTCTCAGTGGTTGGTGCCAGGAGCCACAGTGAAGGGAGGGATTGGACTCCGGTGCCACAACTGGCACATGGTCCTCAAGTTCCTGGCGCGAGGCTGGAGCACAGTTGTACTCAGGGAGGCCAGAGGGATGCTGCTTAGAAACACTGAGTATCTGAACTCATTTCAGTGGGTTTGGGAAGCCACCTTCCAAGGGAATAGAAGATATGGAGAAAGAATTTTATATCCTCTACACGTCTACATCAAATTTATTGTTGTTAAGTACAACAAATACAACTTCCCTCTCCCATGATCTTAAACAGACACATTCCACACACGTTTTGTCTGTGTCTTTAGGCGATTGCTTCCCTTTATCTGATATCAGGTCGATAGGAAAATGTGCACCCTGGTAGTGAAAGCCAGTTTTTGAGCAATACCTGCATAACTGTTTGATTTATTTTATTACTTTTTTTTTTTTTTGTCTTTAATGCTGCATTCTTCAATAGAACTAAAGACACTCCTTGTTCTAGGGAAGCTTAAAATCTGATGATGTCATTGGAAGGTCACTGGTTTTTATTGTGTACCTTTTGCATATCTCTCCCTCAAAAAAAGCTTAATGCAAGCTTTAACCCAGATAAATAAACCTATTACGAAGGAAAAGGAGGAGGTATAAATGTGGGGTCTGTTTTTCTCTCTGTAAGGGAGACTTGTTCCCTTCCTCCCTCAATCACAAAGAACCATTAAACATGGTCCAAGAGGGGAAAAACCCCTATGAGATCACTTTACAAGGGACACTGAGTACTTGAAAATTAGCAAATATCCCTGTCGGTTTGGGAACATTTTAAGTGCTCTGAGTGAGTAAACGAGAGGCAGTAACGAGCTGGGTAAGTACGTGAGTCCCTTGGACAGTCAGTCTTGGAGCGGGGTTCTCAGTTACTTAAGGAAGGGAGCAAATGTGGGAAAGATAAAACAAGTCGAGGTGAACTTACCCGGAAGGCTGTACCTGAGCACTTGGGAAATGGAAGGGTGTAGCTCCTTTCTCGCCCTCTGGATTGACTGGAAACCCCCTGGTCCAGGGGTTCCATCGGTATCATCCCCTCTCCTTCTAAACCCTTCAAAACTCCCAGGGAATCTGAGGCCCTCAAGCCAGGCAAACCCCATGTGCCTTGAAGTATATTTTTTCCCCCCATGGAAGATAAGAGTATGTCTTATCTCGATTTGCTTCTTACTGATGTGAGGGTCAACAGCTAAATTTGAAAAACGAAATGCAAAGAGAAGACTAGATCTAAATGCTGTTAAGCTAAAAAAACTGAGTGTCTGTATTTCTGAATTGTAGGGTGAAAATGGAAATATACCTTTGGGACACTTAGCCCAGGGGTGTCCAATCTTTTTTTAACTTTGCTGCACATTGGAAGAATAAAAATTGTCTTGGGTTACACATTAAATACACAAACACTAACTAAAGCTGATTGACACATACAAAAATCCATGCATACTTTTTGTGATATTGGGCATTACAGATAAGTAAAAAATGTCCCTATAAAACCATCATGCAGCCCGGTGGCCACAGGTTGGACATTCCTGCTAGCTATTTTGGAAGAAACAGTGGGACGGCCCTTCCTCCAATATACTCACCAATATGGCAACAGCTCACTTTGTGTTTCCATTTCAGAACATTTTGGGGGTGACTTTTATTTGCTGTTGTGTTGCCAGCACCTATAGCAGAGGTTGGTGCAAAATAATATACTCAGTAAGTATTTGTGTGGTTAATGAATGCTTAATCAAAAGAAGTAATTCTCTCATATTGCCAGAATGAATGTGGGGGCTTGGAAATGTGTTCTTGGAACCCTGTGTAGGAGCTTGAAACACAATTTGAGCTTTCCTACAGAAGCAATATTATATGTATTATAGTGATTGGGAATTACTGAAATATTTCTCTTGGTTCCATGATTCCTATAGGCACTGCAGGTTGGCCTAAGGCCCTAGTCACAGTCTATGACACCATTTCCATGTGAAACGGCTTGCTGTCCTGGAGACTGGGATTGGGGTGAGCAACAAGCCGTCTCAGACTGCACCAGTGTCAAGACCACTGATACCCTGGCAGGAGCCTGGCTCTTCATTCTTTCACATGGAGGCAAAGGACTCTGAGTCCCAAGAACTGGCTTATAAGTAACCTTGAGAAATACAAACCAGTCTTAGTTGAGACCTGCCCGAAACTTTGGTTCAGCTGTGGCTATTTTGAAATCTGCCCACAAATAAGGCATTGCTAGGAAACCTGAATGGTTTTTGTTCTTGTGGCTGGTTCCCAGCAGGAAGGGTGGTGGTGTCAGAAATGGAGACTTGATGGCTGTAGACCACACCATGCCAGTGGCACTTCCTTAAGTGGCACAGGAGGACTAGAGGATTTTAAGTGGACCAAGGAGGGATCTTTCTATGCATGTTAATATCCCAAATGGTCTGGCTGAACAGAAACATCACAGTGGGCCTACAGCAGTTATGACTTTCAGTGAGCTGCCGGTGAACCTTAGCAGATCAGGGTACATGTGTTATCCCAGAAGATCAAAATGTTTGGGATAGTGTGTGCGATGTAGCGCTGTTTGATCAGCTTTGTAGCCCAGTTGCAGCTAGTGGGGGTTTGAAGGACTATCCTCCATGTGGACCCTTCCAGACTTCCCAGCTTGCTCTCCTGGAGACTGGGATTGGTGTGAGCAATAGTCAGTCTCAGCACCAGTGTCAAGGCCACAGATATCCAGGCAGAAACCTGGTTCTTTGTTCTTTTGCATGAAGACTCTGGAGCCTCAGGGGAAAGTGGAAGATCTGGGGCTTTCTGGCCATAAGGGGCAGTGACCTTGATGATGCAAGGGCAATTATTGGCTCTGAGAGGGCTCTAGACTGACCATACAGATGTGTTTGCTGGAACATAAAGAGGTGTTTGTGCCACAAGGCTGACAGGTTCTTGGTAGGGCATGAGGATAGAGTTGGAAGAGAAATTTACCATTAAGGCAAGAAAATGATTCTTAAGTGGATGGAAGAATTACAGGATCCTAGTTAGCGTGTGGGGATTCATGGTAGGGGTGAGAGACGTCATCAGTCACGGTGTCCCTACGTCCCCATCAAGGGATCCTCTGGCAGTGCTCACTTGCAGTGACTCCAGCAGTAGCCTCATGTGTGGGCAGGGAGAAAGCCATGAAGGGCTGTAACCAGCCGGAGCAGAAACACTGATGCTGTGTTAGTGTCATCTTTAGGTGGACTCTACTCAAACGGTGGCAAAGATGGGCCCTCACGACACCAAACTCATATCCCGCCACATTGATAATCGGAAATGGGAAAAACTGGCCTCTTTCCCAAGAGGACCAGGGGAAAGTTCCAAGGCTGATGCCCAGAGGGCCAGCAGGAATCACAACTCTGACCTTGATTGAGCCCTGGCACTCAGATTGGGGGAGAAGTGGTTGCCTAAGAAAATCTGAGTGCCCATCATTTAAAAAAGAGGCTGCAAGTGCTGAGCGCCCAAACCAGCACATTTCCATACTTCCTGACTCTGAAATATGTGACTGGGCATAAGTGGAACCCAGAACTTAAATGAGGGAACAGTCACCTGGGGCCTTCATTAGCTGTCAGTGTTCCTAGAAAGTGAAGGGATTTTCCCTGATCTGTTCTAGAACATTTCTTAAGTAAATTGTGCTTCAGCAGTGTGCTTTTCCTGGAGATAACCACATGATTAACAAATGTATAGATCGGAAAATTGGAGGGGGCAGGAAGCTAAGAGAGAACCCTTGTACCTTTTCAACAAATGTAGGTGGCATCACTTAGCATAAAGGAGGAAATGAAGCAAGAATTGGAACAATGACGTTTGCATTTTTTTGGTGTGTGTGGGAAAAAAAAATGATGTATCGTCTGTGTTAGCATATAGCCTGATGAAAACCCAAGTAATTTCCTTTGTTGTGATAGTATCGGATAACAGTGACATTCTTTTTCAATCATACATTCATTTTATTGTTTTATATTACTATCTCTACATAGAATAATTGTTCAGTCTTTTTTCTTTTTTTTTTTTGAGAGGAGTTTATTGTTTGGGGTTCATTGAGGGTACAAAGAATTGCATTTGTTAGGTAAAGTACCTCTTGAGGTGTGCCATACACTGCGATCCCCATATTCCTCCCTCCTCCCCTTTCCTTGACCCCTCCTTCCCCATCCCCCACCTTGTATTAGCTCATCTATTGGCCTCATATCAGAATTGAGTACATTAGATTCTTGCTTCTCCATTCTTGTGAGGCTTTGCTAAGAAGAATGTGCTCCACCTCCATCCAGGTTAATACAAAAGATGTAAAATATCCATCCTTTTTATTGGCTGCATAGTATTCCACAGTATACCTATGCCACAGCTTGTTAATCCATTCCTGGAACAGTGGCATTTTTGATTTCTTCTTTGCCATTTTCTAAGTTCTGAGTTAATCTAATCTTGTCATCAGATTCTTCTCCAGCAGGTAGAGTTTTCCTCTCATTCCTCCATGGTAGCTCTTGGAAGAATCTGTTGAGATTCATGTAGGGAGAGATCTTTTTTGCCTTTCCTGTCAGCTTCTCATGGCTTGTTTTTTACAGACCTCTATGGCAGCACTTGTCATGTTGGGCGGTGATTTTTAACTGGTCAAATCAGGTAAGAGCTCTGGGTACACTTTGAGGTGCTTGACTTCTCTGAAACATGAAATGGAATGGGAAAAGAGCTGCTCCTCCCATGTGGGAGCTGTTCCCAAAATTAAATTAAATGAGCTGATACTTGACTTAGCATGCTCTCTGGTGTATAGTGAGAGCTCAGTAAATGTTGGCAGTTAGCATTTTAGTGTTTCTTCTCCTTAAAATATAGTAATTACAATAATTAGTACTAGATGGTAAAGGCCTTGAGGACAGGAGTATCCTAAGGTCTCGTAGCTACTCCATGTGGGAAGGCAGAATGAAAGGGAAGGAGGGGAGGATGAGGACAGAGAGGAGAGATGGTGGGGGAAGAACAGAAGAGGGAAATATGGAAATAACAAGGAAGGCCTCCGTGCTGGGTTTGTCTAGAAGCAATGACTTCAGGTAGCCAAAACTAGCCTATCCAGCTTGGAGGGATCTTACGTCCTCTTGTTTAGTAGAATTAGAATTGTTGGGGCCTAGAAAGGCTACAAAGCATGTTTAGGGTGATGGCAGCCCTGGGGCTGCAGTCCAGGCCCTCTCCTGGGGTCTTGCCCCTCCCTGCCCCTGCAGTGGCCTGGGTCAGCTTTACTGCCCTCCCCGTTTCCCTCGTACATGCCCGTGAATCCATGCTGGATCCATGTTTGATGAACCTCGGCTGACACCTGCCATTGAGGGCACAGGGCACTTCCTGTCCAACCCCAGATGGAGACTGAGGACAATATGGATTTAACATATTGGTGTCTTGGACTTCCTGTCCAACCCCAGAAGGAGACTGAGACACCTGGTGGGGATTTAATGTATCGGTGTTTTTCCAACGTGTCTTCTGTGAAAACCATCAGGGAATAACAAGATCCTGTTCTTACTCTGGGCAGGCTCCCATAGACCAATTCCTATCCTCATCCGTACAAGAATTCTTTCTTTCTTTTTTTTTTTGAGACAGCATCTCAAGCTGTCACCCTTGGTAGAGTGCCATAGCATCACAGCTCACAGCCACCTCAAACTCTTGGGCTCAAGTGATTCTCTTGCCTCAGCCTCCCAAGTAGCTGGGACTACAGGTGCCCACCACAATGACCGGCTATTTTTTTGTAGCAGTTGTCATTGTTTAGCAGACCCAGGCAGGTTTAAATCTACCAGCCTTGGTGCATGTGGCCAGTGCCATAACCACGGTGCTATGGGCACCAAGCCCCATACAAAAATTATTGATTCTAAAAGCAATTTATGAGGCAGTATGTCCTTCTTGATTATAGGTTTGAATTGAACTGAATCCTGTCTGCCAGGATTACTGCCTTCCTTGGGAGATAAGCAAGCATCAAGCTGATCCAGGAGCCCAAATGGGGCACCCGCAGCTCGGATGGGCTAGAGTAAAGGAAAGGAAACCTGGTCCCATGTTGGAGTGAGTCTGGCCTCTCAGAAGCGAGTGGAAGTTGACACTGAGATGTGTGATGAGGTCATTGGAAGGGAAGATGGGCGTGAACTTAAAGCTAGGTGTTATAATGTCTGTAATTTACTTTGAAATGCTTCATCACAGGCAGTACGACCTGCTGTGTGTATTCCATGTTACGTTGTACTCTGTGGTTGCCCTACCCAGGAATTCACACTCTCAGAGTGGAGAGCCAGCATTCTAACTGGGACTGCAGAGGCAGCTACTGCAGGAGTTCCCATGACCTTTATCTACAATCAGCAGTGGATGCTTGGCTGGTTGGCATACTTAATGTTAGAAATGGGTTTCCACTGATGAAATCCATGGCTTTTTAATTAGCATAATGGGTGCTAAAAATGGGGTTTCCTTAGAGAGATTACTATTGACTAGTAATGATTAAGTGGATTGTCTAAAATATTTTAGAGTAGTTTCCTGCTCTTACTTATAGACTACAAAGAGCTAGCCAGTCCTGTAGGTCTTAGTGATATAATCCTGTGTCTGGATTTGGATTCAAAAGACTATAGTTGCTTGATGCCTATTATAACATTAATTGAATTCTATCCAGAAAATATTATCACATGTATCTAAAATGATGTTATCAGGAGCTTTATCTACTATGCTTTATGAATGACAAGTCCAAGAACAGCGTGTCAAGTGTATTAGTTATCTAGTGCTCCCTGGCAAATGACTCCAAAACTCAGTAGCTTAAAACAAGAGCAGTTCTGGCTTGAAAGTTTCTCATGAGGTTGCAATCACATGTTGGCTGGAGCTATCACTATCTGAAGGCTTGCCTGGGGCTGAAGGACCCACTTTCATAACAGCTCACTCGCGTGCTGACAATTGGTGCTGCCTGCTGAAGGGAGGCCTGAGTTTCTCTCCAGGCTGGCATCTCAGATGTCCTGAGCTTCCTCACAGCATGGTGCCTGCGTTCCAGCAGCAAGTGTCCTGAAGGAGAAAGAGCTAGCCACGTGAATGCTGTTTCCCTTCTGTCACTTAGATTTAAAGCCTCACTCTATTGATTAGGACAGGCACAATCCCTGCCTAGAGTTGAGAGGAAAGAACACAGCCCCTCTCTTGGTGAGAGGCCTTTTAGTTGTCAACCACAGTGTATGAAGAGGATGTGCTATGTGATAAACTTGCACATGTGGTCATCTTTGAGAGATATTAATATTAATATAATGTGCTATGATAAGTAGGGATGGCAATGAGAAAAGATGAAAAACATCTAGGTCTTGGATCCCATCATTGTGCTATGAATAATCAACCCTGGAAATGCCTACTTCAAGATATTTAATTTTGTAAGATAGTATATTCTCTTCCTTGTTTTATCTGAGCATGCCATTATTATATTGATGGACATTACTTAGCATAAAAACTGGAGCAAATGGCCTGGGTTCAAATTCTTCCATGGCTATCTAGATGATAGGACTTTAACCAAAGCATACAATCCCATTCATTGGGTCAACAAATGTTTATGAATGGTCTTCTAGGCGCTAGCCAAGTACTGTTTAAGACACTAGGGATTCAACAGTGAGTAAAATACACAGCAATGTCTGTCTGATGAAGCTAACGAGCTGTGTGTGTGTGTTCTGTGGGGCTATGCGCGTGGGGGGGGGGGGCATCAAGCCCTGAACCAGGTAAGTAGCTAAGATGGTGGTGGGAAGTGCTAGGGAGAGAGACAGTGTATGGGGGATGACAACGTGGCCAGGAGACCTTCACTCAGAAGGTGACATCTGGGTAAAGACTTGACAGAGGTGATGGAGGGGACCATGGGCAAAGGCCTGGAGGTGGAGACAGACCCAGTATGTATCAAGAACATTAGGGAGGCCAACGAGATACAGGGGAGTGTATGAGGGGAGGATTGTAGGACATGAGGACTGAGAAGATATAGGGGTGGGAGCATATTGTACTGTGATGTGGGAAACCATTGAGCTTTTGGTTAGAGAGTCAATGCAATGTGACTTACGTTTTAATAGGATCACCTTGGCTGCTATGTTGAGGGTGGAAGGACAAGAGCAGAAGCAGTGAGGTGAGTGAGGAAGCTGTTGCAAAAATCACACACACTATGGTGGTGACAGATCGGGACTGGTGGCAGCAATGGATGGTAAGAAGAAGTCAGCTTTTGGACATGTTTTATTAGAACTTGCTGACAGATTTGAAGTGGGTCTGAGAAGCAGTGAGGTGGTTAGGCTGACTCCACGGTTTTAGGCCTGAGCAACTGTAAGAACGGTAGATCAGGTTTCTATTACTACATAACAAACCACTCCCTAACTCAGTGGCATGAACAATAGCAACATTTATTTTGCTCACAAATTTGCAACTTGGGCAGGGCTCTGAACAAACACGCTTGCCTCTGCTCACTCGGCAGGTGGCTGGAGTTTGCCTGCTTACGTGCAGTGGTTGATGCTGACTGCTGGCTGAAGTGGACACATGTACGTGACCTTCACGTGGTGCATTGGCTTCCCCACAACACGGGGATTGGGTTCCAGTGTTCCTAGGGTGAATGGCTCCAGAAAAAGAGCCTGATGGAAGCTGTATCAACTTTTATTTATTTATTTATTCATTTAATTTAAAAAATATTTTTTTGAGACAGAGTCTCACTATGATGCCGTCCATAGAGTACCGTGGCATCACAGCTCACAGCAACCTCAAATCTTGGGCTTAAGCAATTCTCTTGCCTCAGCCTCCCAAGTAACTGGGACTACAGACGCCCACCTCAACACCTGGCTATTTTTTTGTTGTTGCAGTTGTCATTGTTGTTTAGATGGCTGGGGCCAGGCTTGAACCCGCCAGCCTAAGTGCACGTGGCTGGCGCCTTAACAAACTGTGCTATGGGCGCTGAGCCAGGTATCAATTTTATGGCCGAGCCTTGAAAGGCCTTGTCACTTCTGCCACATTCTATTCATCAAGGCAGTTATAAAGTTCTGCCAAGAGTCAGAGAGAGGGCAATAGACTCCATTTCTTGATGGGGAGGGCAAGAGCATTAGCTTTGGTCACCTCTGAGCCCTCTAAGGTGCTACCATGGTGTGCCCCCGGTAAGTCCTAATAAATGAGGGTGTTAGGTAGGGACCAGAAGAAAAGAGAAACAGGGGCAGAGTCCATGTGAGGGAGAGTCTGTAGAAATACTGTTGCAGCCAATTACAGAAGGATAAGAAACTCACAAACCAAAGAGATGGCCCAACCACAGAAACAAACACCTTGGGGCATGTCCGTGGATGAGCTGCATCAACTTCTAGTGACCTAGCCTGGTAAAAATCACACCCACCTGCACCACAATGGTTTACAAATGCCATGGCAACCATAGGAATTGACCATGTAAGACCTAAAAGGGGAGGGCCCTGGGTTCTGACAATTCTTCACCTCCTCCCGAAGAAAAAGCATGAATATCGTGCCCACCATTTGGCATACCATGACATGTAGACATAAAAGTAGAAATGCGTTAAGAACCCAGCACCCTCTCCACTCCTTGGGATAGACCCGTTGCCCCCTGGAATGTCCTGAACTTTAATAATCTTGCTGTTTGGCTTGTTCATTCCCTCCGTCTACTCCGTACCAGCAACCATTCTTCAGTACTGGGAACCAAGAACCAGGAAACACGAAACCGGACCTCAAGTGAACAAAAATTTACAACCGAGAGATACTACATGAGCTAAATTCCCTTCAAAGGACAATTATAAGCTTGAGGAAATAGTCAATTCTTTTTATTCCTGGTAGTTATGTTTTATACAGTTGCTGTGAACATTGAATTAGGGAATACTGAACCCTTGCTCCTGAGGGAAATAGATAGCTAGATTCCTGCCAACCTCTGATCACAGCACTTTGTCAATGGATGCACAACTTTGTTTCATTTTAAAGACACTATTTATTATGTATTACTGATTCGTTAGCATTGAACATATACCCAACGGCACTATAACGTGTGTCTGAATGAAGCTTCTCTAACATGTATTTTCTCCTTAAGGCACATCAGCACGTCTGTGCTTCGGAACTCTATGTAGCACTTTAATGCTATGGTTGGGGATGATTTTATTTTATTTTTTTATTTAAAAATACCTAATTGACAAATAAAGGTTGAATACATACAAGGTACACAATGTGATGATTGGACATATGTGTACATTATGTATTGATTTCCACATGATAGTAATTAACACATCGTAACTGTGCATGCTTAACATACGTCCCCAGAACTTGTTCATCTTATAGCTAAAAATGTGTACCTTTGACTAATATCTCATTTCTTCCATCCCTCAGTCCTTGGCAACCACCATTCTACTCTACTTAGATGAGTCCAAAGCTTTTATATTTGGAGACCATTTTAAACAACAACATCACCAACAAAAAGCAGAAAAATGTGAAGCGAGGTGACTAAATAGACCACGAAAAAGAACCTGTTTCCAGTCTGAGTGCCAAAAGAGGAAGGGGGGGGCATGGTCTTGAGATGAGGTCAGAATGAGTTCATGGGATACTCAAATTTTTTTCTGCTCTGTGCATGTCTGCAGTGACCTTGAAAGGGCCATGAGTATTGATTTTGGAGTAGCAAATAAATTTTAGAGGGTAGGCAGGCTTTTGAATGTGTAATCTGGGAAGAATGAAGATATACTGTATCTACTTTGCCTTAAATTGAAATCAAAGGGCTTAAGAACAAGAGTTTTATAGCTTTTTCTCCGTACCTCCATTGGCAAGGGGCCATAACTTTGGTATATTTTAACTTTCAAGATGTCATCAATGCTTTGGAGCATAGCATTTTACCCAAGTGAACTTTGAAATTGTGGCTAGTTTTGAGCTCATTAGTTTGAAATGAGATTTCAACACTTTGAAAAAGTTTAACATGTCTGAGTCTATCCTCTCTGGTCAGCATCTTCTTCCTGTTTTTCCATAGACTGGATGCCCTGTGCAGGTTTTTCTCTTTAGGCATTGAGGTCACTGAATAGAATTTGAAGTGCCCAATGTTAAGTGCCCAATGTTAAGTTCTTGGGGAAGATAAGATTTGCACATTTTGCAGTGAGAGGTTCTGATTGTGCTCAGGCCAAGGTCAGGTCCTTCTGGAATCTCACCCTGGTATAATAGCATTAGATGGTATAGTATTTCAACAGTGTCAATGGCAATTAGCAAAAATTACCTGTGTGGGTGGGTGAAAGCACAAACTAAATAACAGTGTTTTATTTATGGAGATTGAGCCAAAGTGGCACTGGGATGCCCAGGCAAGGGCCCACTTCCCTCTAGGAAGATGCTGTGAACTTCTTGTGAAAGAAAACCGACCAAGTTTGGGTTTGCTTTTAAAGGAGAAAAAGATCTTCACCTTTTGGTTATAATAAGCAATTTCCTAAATAGTTAAGTTAAATTTAAGGAGATAAAATGAACAAAAACATAAACTCCGGTGTCCTTTAAAAATGCCTTTATAATTTTTTTCACAGAACATTTTTATTGTTGTTGCTTAGTTCAGAAAAAGCAAATTAGTCATCTTTCTGGCAGCTACAAACTATCTGGTATCTGGCATCCAAACAAGTCATTTAGTTTGTTAAAGACCAATCCAACTGCCCTACCAAACTGCTATTGCTCCTCTGGGGCCTGGGGAATCCCTCTGGGGGAGGAGGCTGGGAGATTAGCAGGGTCCAGGGCACCCCCAGGGGAATGGCTCCTTCCCACTCCTGCTGGAGGCTGCTGACGGGAGAGTCCAGGATGACCCCTGGGGAGAGCCTGTCAGCTTTCCTCAGCCTCTTCTCCTTCCCCCAAATGTTGAGTCTTCCAGCCAACATTTTGCCTGGCTTGTGCAAATGCAGAAAGCAAGGCAGAAAGCTGCTCAGCTTGTTTTGCCTGGAAGTTAACCTTGAACTCTCAGAGGAGCACTTCATGTCATGTGGAAGGGGCATAGTCCAAACATAGCAGCCCCACCATTCTGGAGGCCAGACTGCCATTAACCTCAGCCTCTCCAGCCGCAGAAGAGTTCAGAAAAGGTCTTGGAGGAAGAGACTGGTCACAAAATCCCCTCACTTTGCTCAGGCCAGAAGACCAAGCCAAATGAAGGGGGTGTCCCAGGGGCAGTATGGATGTTGCCTAGGATACTGGCATTCAAAGCACTCACACCACACTGGGGTAAACTAGAAATGCCATGTCAGTTCACTTGAAGTTTTACTTACAACTGTTGCAGTGGAAGTAAGCAGGTCCTTCTTGCAAAATTCACCATCCTCCATCTTCTCATGGAAGCATTACTTTTTGTGACACCTCCAAGTATGTAGCAGGGAGGACCTTCCCTCTGAGACCTGTCCGACACCCCGAGACTGGAGCCATGCTTTTGTCATCTGACACAGGAAACTAAATACTGCATGATGTCATGCTGTTCCTGGGAATGAGGTGTTTCTTTTTTATGATCTAAATGATAAGGTTTTTAATATATTCACTTAACAGTCTTGCTTAGGAAATTGCCTATAATAAGTGCATGTAAACATTCTCTTATTTTGAATGTAAAGGAGAGAAAAATGTGATTTTTATTCACAGACATTTCTCACCACCACTAACACTGGACAAATATGCCTTAAAGGGGAGCTATATTACTAGCTGTCTTAGGGAACCCCCCCTTTTTTTTTTTTGCAGTTTTTAGCCGGGTCTGGGCTTGAACCCACCACCTCCAGCATATGGGGCCAGCGCCCTACTCCTTGGAGCTATAGGCGCCGCCCTGTCTTAGGGAACCCTGTGTCTCTATCTGGCCCTGCAGAGAGAAGTTTGGATTTAATAGTTTGACTTGCTTGGCTATCAAGTTCCTCTCCCTACCCTCCACAGCTAGGGATGGACCATTGGGGAGAATGGAGTAAACGGTTTACCCAGTGTACCCAGACATGAAACCAGAGAATGGAGAGGTTCAGGCCAGGTTTAATGAAAGGGTTAGAGACCCAACCTGCTTGGGCATAGCCAAAGATGGTGTTTGCACTGAGGGCAGTTGGAAGCCTGTTTTTATGTGGGGCGGTAGGGGATGGATAGATTCCACTGTTTCTTGGATGATTCTGGTGGGCTAGG
This sequence comes from Loris lydekkerianus, assembly GCA_963574355.1. Taxonomy (NCBI): domain Eukaryota; kingdom Metazoa; phylum Chordata; class Mammalia; order Primates; family Lorisidae; genus Loris; species Loris lydekkerianus. The sequence continues at coordinate 15,069 of CAUYPK010024340.1, forward strand.
GTCTTTCCGTGTGAAGTTTTTTTGGTGGGGACTAGCAAGAGCCTTTGTGGTCTTTTGTTCCAGGAGGGGAGAGGGGTAGGGCTGCGTCAGACCCCCAAAGTGTAGGGCCTGTACAAACCAAGGGTTCTGGCGGAGGCTTCCTAGCTCTAAATTGTGGGCCACCAGCCTTCTCAGTGCTTCCTGAACTGTGAGGGGTCTCAGTTGGTCAGTTCTCAGACCAGCTGGTCATTGTATCTGATGCTAACTTGTACCAAGGGAGGCGGCAGAGTGTGGGACTTGCCAGCATGGGTTGCGGAACCCAACTGTCTACTGAAGGTCTAGCTCCATTATTTAACTTGCTCTGCAACCTTGGGCAAGTTACTTAATGTTCCCTGCTCTTCAGTTTTCTCATCTGTGAAAAATAGTGCTTATCTCTTAAGAATATCGTGAAGCCAAAATGAAATAATGTATGTGGAATGCCTATGGATGTGCTAGGCATATAGAAAGTGCTCATAAATGTTAGCTATTATTATTGCTGTCATTGTTATTCTTTGATGGCATAATGGCTTCTTACCTCTCCAGGACTGGGGTAGAAAATCTTGTAGGAGAAATGGCAATTAATACCTGCTATCAGCTCAGCTCTGTCAAGAAGAGGTCAAATAACATTCCTGATAGCTTGAAAAGATGGAAAATTGTGAGATTGTGTCATTCCTTTTAGGATCCGCTTCATTAAAATATATTTTACTTTAAAAAAATTGGGTGCCACCAGCCTGAGCAACATGGGAAGATCCCGTGTCTACAAAAACATAAAAATAAAAAAATTACCTGGGCATGGAGACACACACATGTAGTCCTGTCTACCTGGGAGAATGAGGCGGGAGGATCTCTTGAGTCCAGGAGTTTGGGGTTGCTGTGAGCTATGATAGAGCTACTGCACTTCAGTCTGGAAGACAGAGTGAGACTTTATATCTAAAGAAAAAATGTATGTGCCTATGGGAGGAAGTTTCAATTATGTGAAAAATCATTTGGAGTTCTTGGATGAGGGACATACAACTCTGTATGCACGCATGCTCAAGGGCCCCCAGGCCTTGCCAGCGCCCTCGTTGGGCACCAGGGGAGGCTGCCGCCCATCAGCCTCTCCACCAGGCACAGCATCATGCTGCAGACCCCTGCTGTGTGCTGTAGAAACACTTCCCAGCTACGGTGCTAAGGTGCAGGGCTCTAGGCACATGTGTTTTAGATCAGTGGTAATGAAATCTGCTTTTGAGGCTCCCATTTCCTGTCCTTTAGCCTGCAAAATTTTGCTGAGTCATTTGACCTCACAGATCTTCTGAAACAGAAGTCACATGCCCAGAGGAAACAGCGTGGGCCCACAGCTCGCCTACAGGCACATATTTTTTTCAAACCCAATTCAACCAATATTCATGATCACTCACGGTGTGTCCTGCGTTAAGACAGGGACCTGGAGCTCAGGGTGAGGTGTAGGGCCTGGCTCTGCTCACAAAGAGCTTGCTTTCTGGTGAGGGGGATAGGCCCATATCCAGTTATTACACATTCAACCTTACAAAGCTCTATGCACGATAAATAGAAATGTATATTGTGTAACCAGGGAACACAGAGTAATTCACTCTGACTAGGAAGGCAGGTAGAGCTAAACTTTGGAAGAAAAGAAGAATAATGAAGGTTGGTGGAAGGAGATGGAAGGAAGCAGGGGAGCAGGCAGGAGTTCACAGTGCCTGTCCATGAGCAGGCTAGATCAGACCATGGGACACACAAAGATGGTTCAGTGGGAGATCAGCTGGACCAGGTAATGGAGGACGGGGAACAAGTGCAAGGTTGCAGAGCTGAGACTTCACTTTATATGCCCGAGGGAAGGCTTTGAGCAGGGGAGGGGTGTGATCGCGGCCAGGCCAAGGAGGGAGTCCTTGTCAGCAGTTCTGATTGGATGCAGAAGACAGGGGAGGGCGGAGGTGTTAGTGACAACAGACAGGGAGAGTTGAGGGGGGGTTGAACTTTGGAAGAGATGGAGAAAATGGAAGGGAGGGAAGACAGGTGATTAAAGAGACATTTGGGAGGTGGATAAGAAAACTTAACCTACTTAATTGTGGGAATTAGGAGCAGGGAAAGGAAGGGCAAACTGGATTACAATTTGAGTCAAGCCAAAAAGATGATGCTTGGCAAAGAAGGAAATAGGGTAAGTTAGCCTAGAATGAAAGTTGACCAGCACCTTAATGATAGTTTGTATAGTTGTTATTGAGACCAAAAACAACTGTTTAATGATCTACTGAGAAAAAGGATCAAGATAAGCTCTGAAGAATTTAGATAGGATAGAAGGAAGAATTTCCAAATGGGGACATTTAAAGACATTTTATCTTCAGGATGGGTTTTGTTTCCAAGTGTAAATATTTGTCTCTCTGTCTTTCCTCACCTTAATGGAAATCCAGCTCATCTCATCATTGGTCTGTGGTTTCCTCTTCGACCAGAAAATACAGCATCGCTGCTACTTTAAGAAAAAGCAAAAGCAATTGATGTGGGTTCATCAATGGAAATGGCTGTAGTAAATTCCTTAGTGAATTAAAAGAAAGGCTATTGACCATCTTGCCTGCCAGACTTCTCCCATACCCAAAGAGAAAAATCCTGTTTAGACATTTTGTAAGTCCCTTTATTTCCTTGTCTTGCCTAAATGTACTGGCTAGAACTTCCAGCACTGTGTTGAATAGTAAAGGTGACAGAGGACAACCTTTTCTGGTTCCAGTTTTAAGAGGAAACGCTTTTAGTTTTACTCTATTCAGTAAAATATTAGCTGTGGGATTGTTATAGATAGCTTCAATCAGTTTTAGGAATGTGCCATCTGTGCCTATACTCTTCAGTGTTCTAATTAGAAAAGGATGCTGGATTTTACCAATTGCTTTTTCTGCATCTATTGAGAGGATCATATGATCTTTATTTTTGCCTCTGTTAATATGGTGGATAACATTTACAGACTTGCGTATGTTAAACCAGCCTTGCATCCCTGGGATGAAACCTACTTGATCATGCTGTATGTCTTTTTTGATGATAAGCTGTAATCTATTGGCTAGGATTTTGTTGAGAATTTTTGCATCTATATTCATGAGTGAGATTGTTCTGAAATTCTCCTTTTTGGTTATGTCTTTTCCTGGTTTTGGTATCAGGGTGATGTTTGCTTCATAGAATGTGTTGGGGAAGATTCCTTCTTCCTCAATTTTTTGGAATAACTTCTGAAGTACAGGAATAAGCTCTTCTTTGAAGGTTTGATAGAATTCTGGTGTGCAGCCATCTGGACCAGGGCATTTTTTGCTTGGAAGATTTTTTATTGTTTCTTTAATCTCATTGCTTGAAATTGGTCTGTTCAGGAGCTCTATTTCTTTCTGGCTAAGTCTAGGGAGAGGGAGTGATTCAAAATATTGATCCATTTCCTTCACCTTGTCAAATTTCTAGGCATAGACTTTCTAGTAGTATTCAGAGATGATCTTTTGTATCTCAGTGGGATCAGTTGTTATTTCCCCTTTTTCATTTCTGATTGAGGTTACTAGAGATTTTACTTTTCTATTTCTCGTTAGTCTGGCCAATGGTTTATCTATTTTATTTATTTTTTCAAAAAGCCAACTCCTTGTTTTATTAATTTTCTGAATGATTCTTTGGTTTTCAATTTCATTGATCTCTGATTTCATTTTGGATATTTCTTTTCTTCTGCTGAGTTTAGGCTTAGATTGTTCTTCTTTTTCCAATTCAATAAGATGGCTTGTGAGTTTGTTGATGCACTCTCTTTCTGTTTTTTGAATGTAGGCATTTAAAGCAATAAATTTTCCTCTCAAAACTGCTTTTTCAGTATCCCACAGGTTTTGGTAGCTTGTGTCTTCATTGTTGTTCTGCTCAAGGAAGCTAATGATTTCCTGTTTTATTTCTTCCTGCACCCATCTGTTATTCAACAGAAGATTGTTTAATTTCCATGTGTGGGGTCGAGCATTTTTGTTAGAGTTGAGTTCCACCTTTAGTGCCTTATGGTCTGAGAAGATACAAAGTAAAATTTCAATTCTTTTTGTTCTGTTGATATTTGTTTTGTGTCCCAGGATATGATCAATTTAGGAGAATGTTCCATGGGGTGATGAGAAGAATGTATATTCTTTATCTTTGGCATGGAGTGTTCTATATGCATCTATCAAGCACAGTTGTTCTAGGGTCTCATTTAAATCTCTTATATCTTTGTTTAATTTCTGTTTAGAGGATCTGTCTGGCCCTATAAGAGGAGTGTTAAACTCTCCTGTTATTATGGTATTATCAGATATCATATTGCTCAGAGTGAGTAAGGTCTGTTTCAAGTATCTGGGAGCATTTAAATTGGTTGCATAAATATTTAGAATTGAAACATCTTCCTGTTGTATTTTTCCCTTGACCAATATAAAGTGACCTCTTTGTCTTTTTTGACTTTAGTTGCTTAAAATCCACATGTATCTGAAAATAAGATTGCAACTCCTCTTTTCTTCTGAATTTCATTTGTCTGAAAATTTGTCTTCCAGCCCCTGACTCAAAGTTTTAATTTGTCTTTTGAAGCCAGGTGTGTTTGTTGCAGACAGCAAATGGATGGCTTGTGTTTTTTAATCCAGTCAGTCAATCTATGTCTCTTCAGTGGGGAATTCAAGCCATTAACATTTATTGAGATAATTGATAAGTGTGGTAGTATTCTATTCAACTTATTTTGTGAGAGTCCATTGCTTAGTTTTATCTTTTGCATCAGTGTGGAAGTTAGGTTCTGTCCTTTAATTTCTGAGTTGTTACTTTGCTGCTGATCCATTGTGATGGTTAGTGTGTAGAACAGGTTGAAGTATTTCTTGTAGAGCTGGTCTTGTTGTGGCAAAATTCCTCAATGTTTGTATATCCATAAATAATTTCATTTCTCTGTCAATTTTAAAGCTTAGCTTAGCAGGGTACAGAATTCTGGGCTGGAAATTGTTCTGTTTAAGTAGATTAAAGGTAGATGATCATTGTCTTCTTGCTTAGAAAGTTTCATTAGCAAAGTCTGCAGTCACTCTGATGGGTTTGCCCCTGTAGGTCAACTGGTGCTTACTCCTGGCAGCTTCCAGAATCTTTTCTTTTGTCTTGACTTTGGACAGGTTTATCACAATGTGTCTTGGAGAAGCTCAGTTAGAGTTGAGGTGACCTGGGATCCGATATCCCTCTGAAAGCAGTGTGTCAGAATCTTTGGTGATATTTGGGAAATTTTTATTTATAATATTCTTTAGTACGGCTTCCATTCCTCTGGGGCATTCTTCTTCCCCTTCTGGGATTCCTATAACTCGTATGTTGGAATGCTTTATAAAGTCCCATGATTCTGACAGTGAACATTCTGCTTTCTCTCTCTTCTTTTCTGCCTCTTTTACTATCTGAGTTATCTCAAGAACTTTGTCTTCTACCTCTGATATTCTTTCTTCTGCATAGTCTAACCTGTTGCTGATACTTTCCATTGCATTTTTAAGTTTCCTAATTGACTGCTTCAGTTCCTTTAGCTCTGCTATATCCTTTCTATATTCTTCATATCATTCATCTCTTATTTGATTCTGTTTTTTTATTTCCTTTTGGTTATTTTCTACTTTATTAGCAGTTTATTGTTTCCATCATTTTCTTCGTTGTTTTCATCATGTGTATTCTAAATTCTCTTTCTGTCATTCCAAACATTTCTTTATGGTGAAATCCTCTGCAGTAGCTACCTCATGGTCCCTTGCAGGGGTTGTTCTGGACTGGTTCTTCATGTTGCCTGGAGTTTTCTGCTGATTCTTCCTCATGAGTGATTTCTTTTATTTGTTTCCTTTCCCTAATTTTCCTTTCACTTCCTCTTGCTCTTTAAGTTCCTATGCCTGTGGACTAAGGTTCGATGAGTCCTTTTGGTACAGGACCAGAAGGATGAGAAGGTTGAAGAGCAAGAAGGGATGAAAGAAAGAAGGAAAGAACGAACATAAAATAGAGAAAGGAGAGGGAGTGGGTAAAAGCAATATTGACAAAAAGAAGAGAGGCACAGAAAGAGGGAGACAGAGCAACATAGGTGTATAGTAGGGTACTTTGACACAACCTTTAAAAAAATCCCAACCTCTGGGGGTGCCTGGTTGGGTGTTTCCCTTGAGGTCAGCAGCTCTTTGCTAACCTGATCAGACACAGTACCCCACCTCCACCAAGTAGACAGGAAAGGCAAAAATGCTATAAATCAAACCAATACAAGCAAACAGAAAACTTTATGGGATAAAATTGAGTGAAAAACCAAATAATAGAGGTAGAAACACTATCAAAAATGAAGTGCTAGTTATTGAAAAAGGCAGCAATGGGAAATTGCAATTAAACTAGAAAAATTGAGAAAGAAAAATAATCTGTACAGAAAAGATTGAAATTAAAAAACAAAACAACAGCAACAACATCAAAATAAACAAAACACACACCCCCCCCCAAAAAAAAAAAAAAAAAACCCAACCAAAAACAAAGCAGTAAATATATCGTGTTGAATATTGTCTGGGCAGCAGGTGATCTTCTCGGATACAAGATGTTAATCACAATGCTGATATGACTGGAGGCCTGTGCTGATTTCTCAAACCCCACAGGGTAGACACCCTAAGTCTCTCTTCAGCCTTCTTAAAAGGCACTTTAAGCTTCTAAACTTGCTATGCAGAAGCTTTCCCAGGAAAGTGCTTGTTGCTGGAATCACTGCTGAAGTGGCTATCCACTTACCCAGTGTGCCAAAACCAGTCTCACTCTGCTTCTGAGGGTTAGGGCTATAAGGCAGCGCAGTCCCCACCTGTAGGCTGCTCAGTCACTAGGATACTAGCTCTGCCCGATCCTTGCTCTGCAACCCTGAGGGTGGACCTTGTTGGGGCAGTTCTCTGCCAATGGCTCCCTGTGGCCCACAGCCAAACACTATTAGCTCCGTCCGACTCAGCTCAGACTGGGGCCCTAGACAATGCCCAAAGTTCTCCACACTCCTGCTCAAGCTCTCCCCAAGGCAGTTCAACTGAGTTACAAGTCCAAAAACACCAAAACAGTTCACAGGTAAGGCCTTTCCAGTTTGCAGTCTCGCTGCTACTGTACTTACAGTTGCCAGTGGGATTAGACCAATTGAACACACGTGACCACTAGCCAGTTTTCCACTGTTTTTGTACTCCTCTTGGGGTCCAGAAGTCTCTCACTGACTCCCTGTATCCTCACAGGGATGATTATAGGCAGATCCCACCAGCCAGAGATGCCTGGAGTTTTATCTCTTCAGATTCACGGTGCCCAGATGCAAGGAAGCTGTTACTCGGCCGCCATCTTGCTCTCCCATCCCCACCAAGGTGTTTCTTATGATTACTGTGCGTTCTAAGCTCAGCTCTCACTTCTCTTTGCTTTAAAGGTATATGGTCTACTACACCTTCAATCTAATCATTTCAGAACACCTTGGGGTTATATATACTTTTTACCTGGGTAACTACATTAAGTTTTAATTAATCTTATGAGTACTCATAAGATTTTGCCTGGATAAACATAAATAACAACACTTCAGCATTTTTATTTTCTTCACAAAATTAAGATATGTTATAGGAATTAATTATCATTTGGATTAAGCTAATGTGAAGTAATAACTTACAATGAAGCTATTAGTCTGCCTTTGATAGTAATAAAAATGTGTTTTTCTTTTCAAAATAATTATTTTAATGGCATTACTTGTTTCCATAAGTTAGTAAGCTCATAACAGAAGAGTCATAATTAAGAGGCCTAGATTCTTATCTTATTGAAATATTCTTCTTTCAGTGTCTGAATGTCTGAATAGTAATTATGCCTTAAAGAGTTTCAGAGGAGCAAATCAAAAACAGAAACATATTTTTAATAAGTATTTAGGAACTATCACAGGAAGGGTCAAGGTAATAAGAAGTATTTTAGAAAGTGACATAAAGTAGGAAAAATTATGCATATTAGTGCCTTATAGTTTTCCATATCCCAAACTAAAGGTAATGTTACTGCTTATTTCTCTCCCACACCAAAGTGTTCCTCTTATTTCCTCATTTGGTATATCCCACCTTTTTCTACTTCCCAGGCTGTGCCAGAAATTTGCAAAAAAACCCAAAACACAAAAACCCAAAACAAACAAAAATCAAATGATCACGTATTTTGTTTATTATTTTAAAGAAAAACAGAATGCTAAGACAGAAATAATTATAGCAAAGGTGTAGTGGAGTGACCTACATTGTTTAGGGTAGTCAAGAAGAGGTGACATTTTGGAGAATAAGAACCAGCATGGGTAAGTTTTGAGCCCTACTCTTTGATGACTTCTTCCTTTCACCATGAGCTTCTCAGACAAGCATGGGTCATATCTTTCTCTTCAGATAGCCAAATCGTGTACATTGAATATTCTTAGAAAATGTTGTCAATGAATTAAAAACTTATTTTAGAAACTCCTGACTATGTTACTTGTTATTATTTCTTGCATCATTTCCCCCCATTCAGCATAGAGTCTGAAGAATGCCACAGCATTATTTCTACAAGCATTTCATAAGCTACTCAGCACTTTATACACTGTTTTGTCCTAGCATTTGGTGGTGTGCAGAAAGAATTCCTGTTCCAGCTTTGTAATTTTCTCTGATTGGCATTTAAGATTCTTAGAAATTACTCCCCTTTCTTTAATTACTTTAGTCTCATTTAAATAAGTTTGCTGCATTCCAAAGACCATCACGAAGAGTTGTTTGCTCTGTTCTGTTCTGTGTTGTTTTGGGTTTTAATGCATGCAACCTCATATGGGGCACTCCATTTCAAAGAATTTAAGAAAAAAATGATTAATGAAAGAGGTGAAGTGTTCAAGTAGGAATATTTAGACTTGCACAAGTTTTCAGCAAAAATCTTGGTTTTAGAATTAGTCTCAGGCTTCACAATGCCTATTTTCATGTTTACAAGGATGAAAATAGTATCAAGGCAAGAGCAGCAAAACTGTGCAAGTTGGAAAGAAGATGGATGAAGAGTAGCTGGCTTACCTGTCAGAAGACAGACTGTAGCCTGACTTGAGGAAAGCTTGGATCTATGCAACATCCACTGAATAATACTCCAGAATTTCCAGAAATATCAAGGACTGTGAGATTTGAAGTGAAAGGGGAGCTTAATATGATCAGGACTTACTAAAATCCATTTAGATGCACTAGTATCCCTAGAAACCCTTGAAAAAAATTTCTGTTTGAAAAGTTCCATTTTCTCAACCTAATAGAAGTCTAAAAGTTAATACTATGAAATAAGTAAAATGGAGTGGGATGGTAGAAATAAGCACAGGAGGGATATTCCCCAAACAAAGTGATTAAATGGTGATTCCTATACTGACTAATGAAAATAGAAATCTGAACCCTGCTGTGCTGCTAAGCTTCCAAAGACTTTTCTTCCAAGTAGGACATGGGAGGTCTCTATAAGAGTTGGACCAGTCCTTGTGGATAGACCTGAAATTTTGGTATTAAGAGTTCTCTTTGCCCAGTGATATATGAGATTGTTGGTTTTTATCACTGGGCAAGAGAGATGAATAGAATCTCCTCTAAAGAAGACAGATGAATGGCTAACAAACATGAAAAAATGCTCATCATCCCTAATCATCAGAGAAAGGCAAATCAAAACCACCCTGAGATATCACCTAACGCCAGTGAGAATGGCCCACATCACAAAGTCTCAAAGCTGCAGATGCTGGCGTGGCTGTGGAAAGAAGGGAACACTTTTACATTGCTGGTGGGACTGCAAACTAATAACCACCTTTTTGGAAGGAAGTATGGAGACTTTTCAAAGAACTCAAATTAGACCTCCCATTTGATCCTGCAATCCCAGGTCCCATTACTAGGCACCTATCAAGAAGGGGGAAAAAAAAATCCTTTTATCATAAGGACATTTGCATTAGACTGTTTATCACAGCTCTATTTACAATTTCCAAAACGTGGAAACAACATAAATGCCCACCAACCCAGGAATGGATTAACAAGCAGTGGTATACATGTAATACTATTCAGCCATTAAAAGAGATGGAGACTTTACATCTTGTATCAACCAGGATGGAGGTAAAACCCATTCTACTTAGTAAAGCATCACAAGAATGGAGAAACAAGAATCCAATGTACTCTATTCTAATATGAAAGCAGTAGATGAGCTATCTGGGGGGTGGGTAGGGAAATAAGCAAGTGGGAAGAGGGGAGGAGGGAGGAGGTTGTAGGGGTCACAATGTATGACACACCACTTGGGGCTGGGACACAAGAGTAAATTTGTCTAACAAATGCAATCAGTGTAACCTAATTCTTTGTACCCTCAATAATTATAAACAATTAAAAAGAAAACACCAAAAAAAAAAAAAACAAAAAAAAAAAACAAACAAAAAACTTCTCTTTGTTGATAAAAGAAACTATTAGGTTGTTTCAAAAGTTTTGTCCGTTTTAACATCATGTGTTTTTGTAGCTCCATATCTCAATAAATATTTATTCTACGGTGTCATGGTATATACTGATCGATGGAAAATTTTGTACTCTATACATTGATGCTATTCATTTTTTTCTACTTTTAATTTTTTTTATTCTTTTCAGCCTATAACTATATGATGTCATTAAGCGATTTTCAGCCAATTTTTCTCTATGAATTGAAATTGAACCAAAGCACTGCCGAAACAGCCCGAAAAATTAACCAGGCATTTGGCAATGATAGTGTTAATGAAACCAAACATGTTGGTTTGTAAAATTTCATTCCGGAAATTTTAGCCTTGAAGATAAGCCCCAAAGTGGTCGATCTAGAGTAATCCAGGATGAGGATTTGAGGACCCTGGTGGAGACTGACCCATCACAAACCGTGCGTGGGATGGCGGAAGAACTGGGTGTCAGCTCCCATGTGGTTTTTGATGGTTTAAAACATATTGGAAAGGTAAAAAAGTTCAAAAAGTGGGTGCCCCACGATTTAAACGATCGGCAGAAATTGTCACATTTTGAGGTTTGTTCTTCATTGCTTTTGCGCAACCAAAACGATCCTTTTTTGGATCAGATCATCACGTGTGATAAAGAGTGGATTCTCTACCACAATAGGAAACTTTTAGGACAGTGGTTGGACACCAATGAGCCACCCAGGCACTTCCCAAAGGTGAAACCCCACCAAAAAAAGATCATGGTTACCGTCTGATAATCAGCGGCTGGTGTGATTCACTATAACTTTCTGCAACCAGGCCAAACCATCACAGCAGAGTCCTATTGTGAGGAAATCCATGAAATGTACCAAAAATTGCATCAGCAGCAGCCAGCACTGGTCAACAAAAGAGGATCCTGTTCCATGACAACGCTTGGCCGCACGTCTCACAAATCACCGTCCAAAAATTAAAGGAATTGAGTGTCGAAGTTCTGCCCCACCCACCACACTCCCCAGACCTCTCGCCAACCGACTACCATCTTTTCAAGCACTTCGATAACTTTCTCACTGGTAGAACCTTTGCCAATCAGGACCTAGCAAAAACAGCCTTCATTGACTTCATCGAATCCCGAGCATCCAATTTTTATGCCGACGGAATTAATTGACTTGTGTTACGTTGGCAAAAGTGCACTGATTCAAATGGCGCTTCTTTTGATTAACTTGAATAAATATTCACTGAGATATTACAGTTTAAAGTAGACTCAAAAAAACGGACAAAACTTTGAAATGACCTAATATTTGGTTACAAGCAGTAGAATTCATAGAGGAAAGGTAAGGTAAGTAAAAGCTTGGTTATTTTTCTTAATTCACTAGCTTTCAGAAAAATGAAATAATGTGCTAGTAATCTCTAAGAGTGAGCCATTTGTTCATGGTTAGTTCTGTTTTTGGTATTACAATGATCTCCTCGATTTATACATATTTCATGTGCTTCAAGGCCCATGTAGTCATTATATTTTTTGAGGACCTTTGTGTAGGTGTAATTGGCATGCAATAAAAATACATATTTAAAGTCTACAACCTGATTAATGCTGACTTACATGTACACCCACAAAACCATCACCGCAATAAATATAATGAACATATCCAATATTTTGAAAAATCTGTGTCCTTTGGAATTATCTCCCTTACCTTTCTGCCTCCATCTGATCCACCACTGATCTGCTTTGTGCTTTTTATTGAGTTTAATATAAACAGAATCATATAATATTTACCATTTATTAAATCTGGCTCCTTTTACTGAGCATAATTACTTTGTGATTTATCTGTTGGTGCACGTGTAAATAGTTCATTCCTTTTTAGTGCTGGGTAGCACAATTTGTTCATCCATTAATTTGTTGATAGACTTTTGGATTGTCCAGTTTCTGCATGTTACAAATAATTGTGTACAAGTATTTGAATGAATATATATTTTCCCATTTCTTGGGTAAAAACCTAGAAGTAGAATGTCTGGATTTTAGGGGAGGTGTAAATTTAACTTATTTTTATAATTGTTTTAAACTTCCTTTTTTTGTTGTTGTTTGTCTTTTCTTTCTTTCTTTTTTTTTTTTATGAAGACAGAGTCTCACTTTCTCATGCTTCATAGAGTGCTGTGGCATTATAGCTAACAGCGACCTCAAACTCTTGGGCTCAAGTAATTCTTTGAGTGAATTCTTAATTCACTCTCCCAGAGTGCTAAGATTACAGGCATAAACCACACAAGTCACTATAAACTCAAACTTCTGGGTTCAAGCAATCTTTTTGCCCCTGCCTCCCTGAATAGCGAGGACTCTAGGCAGACACTATGCCTGACCCATTTTTTTATTTTTTGTAGAGTCAGCGTCTTGCTATGTTGCCAAGGCTGGTCTTGCACTCCTAGTCTCAAGCAATCCTCACACTTCAGCCTCCCAAAGTACTGAGATTACAGGCAGGAGCCACCATGCCTGGCCTACATTAAGCTAACATTAAACTTAATGGTGAAAGACTGAACTCTTTCCCTCTAAGATCAGGGATAAGACAAGATTGTCTGCGTTTGTGACTTCTACTCATGTGCTCATCATTGTGACAGAGATTCTAGCTAGTGCAATAATGCAAAGGAAGAAAGAAAGAGAAAGAGAGAAAGAGAAAAAGGGAAGGAAAAGAAGGAAGGGAAGAAAGAGAAAGAAGGAATGGAGGAAAGAAAGAGAAGGAGGGGATGGAATTAAGAGAAGAAAGGGAGGAAAGGGAAGATAGGAAGGAAGGAAAATATGGAAAGAATGAGGATGGGAAGAAAAGAAGAAAAAAGGAGGTCATGTGTGGTGGCTCACACCTGTAATCTTAGCACTCTGGGAGGATTAGGGGAGAGGATTGCTTGAGCTCAGGAGTTTGAGACCAGCCTGAGGAAAAGCAATACTCTGTCTCTACCAAAAATTAAAAACTAGCCAGATATGGTGTGTTGGCACCTGTAGTCCCAGCCTGTTGGGAAGGCTGAGGCAAGAGAATCACTTGTGCCCAGGAGTTTGAGGTTGCTGTGAGCTATGAAGCCAGGCACTCTAACCTGGGGCAACAGAGTGAGACTCTATCTCAAAAAAAAAAAAAAAAAGAAAGAAAGAAAGAAAGAAAAAAGAGAAAGAAAAAATAAAAGCAATCCAAATTTGAAAGAAAAAAGTAGAGCTGTCGGCTCAGCATTTGTAGCCCAGTGGTTATTGTGCCAGCCACATAAATGGAGGCTGGCGGGTCCAAACCCAGCCCAGGCCAGCTAAACAACAATGACAACTGCAATATAAAAATAGCCAGGCATTGTGGTGGGCCCCTGTAGTTCCATCTACTTAGGAGGCTAAGGCAAGAGAATCCCTTAATCCCAAGAATTTGATGTTGCTGTGAGTTGTGATGCCACAGCATTCTACTAAGGGCAACATAGTGAGACTCTAACTCAAAAAAAAAAAAAAAGAAAGAAAGAAAGAAAAAGAAAGAAAGAAAGAAAGAAAAGGTAGAGCTGTCTTTATTTGCATGTTGTATGACTATCTATATAGAAAAATAGATCCTGCAAAAAGTTACTAGACCTAATTTGTATTCAGCAAGGTGGCAGGATATTAAAAAAAAAAAAAAAGATAAAATGAACTGTCTTTTTATATACTAGCAATGACCGAGGGGAAAGTGAAAATTTTTTTTGAGACAGAGTCCTACTCTATTGCCCTGGGTAGAGTGCCACGGCATCATCATATCACAAAGCAACCTTAAACTCTTGGAGTGAAGTGATCCTCTTGTCTTAGTTTTTCTATTTTTAATAGAGATGGGGTCTTGCTGTTGCTCAGGCTGGTCTTGAATTCCTCAGCTCAAGGAATCTTCCTCCTTGGTCTGCCAGAGTGCCAGGATTGCAGGTATGCCCCACCATGCTTGACCCAAATTTTTTTAAATGCTATTTACAATAGCTTCAAAAATATGAAATATGGCCAGGCTTGGTGGCTTGGTGGCTTGGGCCTGTAATCCCAGCTACTTAAGCAGCTAAGGCAGAAAAATCACTTGAGCCAGGAGCTTGAGAGCAGCCTAGGCAACATAGCAACACCTCAATTCTAAAATAGTTTTTAAAAAGGGATGAAGCAAGATGGCAGAGTAGAGAAATCTCCTTAGCAGCCGCTCACAGTGAGACAGGGGAGAGGGGACTTCAGGACCTCTGGCTAGGGGATCCTGTCCAGAAACATTACTCCTGGGGTACAGTGAAGCAGTAGGGGACTCCAGGAGCCAATGAGAAAGTTAGGAGGTATGAAAGACCAGCACAGAAGGCAAGTGCCTGGGAGTAGGCAGAAGCTGGCTGGACAGCCTTCTAGTGGAGGGCTAGAGACAGTAAAAGGCCTATCCTGCAGTTTTTAGTTCTCAAACTGGGCTGCTTGCTGAAGCTCCCTTGGAAGGGCTTAAGCAAGTGAGCAAGTAAACTCAAACAGCTTCCAGTGGCCAGAATTGAATCACCAAGCAGAGTAGAACTCCCATTTCCTAGGCTACTAGCAGGACACTGCCATTGGGGGAGAACCAACTAGGAGGAACAGTCTGCAGGGTCCTAGTGTATGGCCAGCTCTAGAGTTCCTGCTGAGCTCAGCAGTCATCCTTGGGTTAAACTGAACGGCTCCCATACCCCCAGGGAAGACACTTTGTGAATGGGGATATAGGCGAAAAGCCTATAAGTAAACCTTTAAATGATTTCATTTTGTGAAGGCAAGTTTAAAGTCTTTTGTGAGTTAGAAAGGAAAAAGTCCTGGATAGAACTCCATATGTGGCTTAGAACCTAATCATGTAAAAGTGATTTAGGGCGGAGCTTCATGGAGGCAGGTCTGCAGGCAGTTACCTCTATATCTCAGGATTTTCCAGACTACTCCCTAAAGATGATTAACAGCCTCCAGATGGTCAGGCATTCAAACAGCTCATTTCCCCAGAATCTTCTTTTGTGGTTTTGTTTTTGATTACTTAGCATAAGAATAACTTTAGCGAAGTAGTTATCAGTTAATCCTGTTAAACCTTAGCTCATGAGGATAGCTTTTTTTTTTTTTTTTTTTTTTAGACAGAGCCTCAAGCTGTCATCCGGGGTAGAGTGCTGTGGCATCATAGCTCACAGCAACCTCCAACTCCTGGGCTTAAGCGATTCTCTTGCCTCAGCCTCCCAAGTAGCTGGGACTACAGGTGTTCGCCACAACACCTGGCTATTTTTTGCAGCCATCATTGTTGTTTGGGCTAGATTTGAACCTGCCAGCTCAGGTGTATGTGGCTGGCACCTTAGCCGCTTGAACCACAGGTGCAGAGCCTTATGAGGATAGCTTTAGATAATGTTAGTAAAATGATTATCAGTTAATCTGGTTTATCCATAGGCCCATAAGTACCAGGCAGTAAAAGGCCTGGGGCCAAAGTTTAACTCATGTGTTTATTAAGTTATCTGCCTATATAAGTTTTGGAAGAAGAAATAAAGATGGCCACATGACATGAGAGAGCAGTGGTCACCTTTATTTTCCATACAATTTCAATTGCAGGTCTTATTCTCCACCACACTGCTTCTCCGTGAGACCCTAAGGGCAACATGGGGCACTGTTTGGAAGGCCAAGCTGTGCATCCTAAGAAATCTGGCAAGAGCTTCAGGATCCCAATCCTGCAAGGACTGAATGATAGTGAAATGATCAATTCTTGATTGAAGGCAAATAAATGAGGAAGACAGGACCAGGTCTTCTCAGCAACCAGATCAGTGATTCTCAAATTTCCTAATGCTGCAGCCCTTTGATACAGTTCCTGTGGGTCACAATCCACAGGTTGAGAACTGCTGAACTAGACAGTGGCTGTTGGGCCCCCATCTTATACAGCAAAACCAGCATGTGTTTTGCATCTCCTAATACCACAGCACCACATGTGTCCAGGGAATATATTGCACTATTTATGTATGTATGTATGTATTTATGTATTTATATTTTCGAGACAGAGTCTCACGTTATTGCCCTCAATAGAGTACTATGGCATCATAGCTCACAGCAACCTCAAACTCTTGGGCTCAAGTGATTTTCTTACCTCGGCCTCCCAAGTAGCTGTGACTACAGGTGCCCACTACAATGCCAGGCTGTTTTGGGGGGATGGAGACTCACCCTTGCTCAGGCTTGTCTCAAACTCCTGAGCTAAGGCGATCCACGTGCCTCAATCTCTTGGAGTCCTAGGATTACAGGCATGAACCACTGCACCTGGGCTATTTGGGGGTTTTTTTTCATTTTTTTCTTCTTTTCTCAATTTTTTCCCCCTTAGGGTTTTTGTTATTGTTGCTGTTTTTAGTTTTGTTTTGTATCCTTTGGTTGTATGTTTATTTTTTCATTTTTATTTTATTCAATAGCTAGAGTTCCATTTCTGCTTTTTTTTTTTTTTTTAAGACAGAGCCTCAAGCTATTGCCCTGGTAAAGTGATATAGCGTCACAGCTCACAGCAACCTCCAACTCCTAGGCTTAAGCGATTCTCTTGCCTCAGCTGCCCAAGTAACTGGGACCACAGGCACCCGCCACAATACCCAGCTATTTTTTGGGTATAGTTGTCATTGTTTGGCAGGCCCGGGCTGGATTTGAACCCACCAACTCTGGTGTGTGTGGCTGGTACCTTAGCTGCTTGAGCTACAGGTGCTGAACCTCTGCTATGGTTTTATTACCCGTTTTCTTTTTTCTTTCCTTTTCTCTTTTTGGGTAGAGATTTTTGTAGCTATCTTTCTTATCTTTCCCACATAAAGTTCTCATACAACAAGTAAGATATTCATTTTTTTATTATTAAATAATAACTGTGTATGTTAATGCAATCATGGGGTGTAATGTGCTGGATTTATATACTATTTGAAATATTTTCATCAAACTGGTTAACATAGCCTTCACCACATTTTCTTAGTTATTGTGTTAAGACATTTATATTCTACACTTGGTAAATTTAACATGTACCCTTGTAAAATGCACCATAGGTGTGGTTGTGTGAGGA
>CAUYPK010024342.1:0-19554 GCA_963574355.1 Loris lydekkerianus
CTATTAAAAATTAATGTATCTCTTAACAAAAAAGCAGGAAAAAAATAAGGTAGAAAACAATAGTTGAGTGAAAATACACTTTCACTCAACTTTCATTCTTACATTTCAAATTTTTATATATTGAGTTTTTAATTGGTTTAATTTGCCAGGATGAGAAAGAATTTTTTATGACTGAGTCTATTGGAAATGTAAAAACAGGGGCGGCACCTGTAGCTCAGTGAGTAGGGCACTGGCCCTATATACCAAGGGTGATGTGTTCGAACCCAGTCCCGGCCAAACTGCAACAAAAACTAGCCAGGTGTTATGGTGGGTGCCTGTTAGTCCCAGCTACTCGGGAGGCTGAGGCAAGAGAATCGCCTAAGCCCAAGAGCTGAGCTGGAGGTTGCTGTGAGCTGTGACATCAAGGCACTCTACCGAGGGCAATAGTGAGACTGTCTCTCAAAAAAAAAAAAAGGATCCAAATGCCACACTATTGATGATTTGTTTTTCTTTTTGTAGGGATGGAGTATCACTACCTTGGCCAGGCTGATCTTAAACTCCTGGCCTGCAATCATCCTACCTCAGCCTCCCAAACTGTTAGGATTACAGGCATGAGCCACTGCACTGGCTATTGAGAATTTTTTGATCACTGTAATTATCGTTAAGTTATCTGCTTTTTTGTTTTTTTTTTTGTAGAGATAGAGTCTTATTTTGTCGCCCTCGGTAGAGTGCCGTGGCACCACACAGCTCAAAGCAACCTCCAACTCCTGGGCTTAGGTGATTCTCTTGCCTCAGCCTCCTGAGTAGCTGGGACTACAGACGCCTGCCACAACGCCCGGCTATTTTTGTTGTTGTTGTTGTTGCAGTTTGGCTGGGGCCAGGTTTGAACCCGCCACCCTCGGTATATGGGGCCGGCACCCTACTCACTGAGCCACAGGCGCAGCTCAGGTTTTCTGCTTTTTCAAAAGCAATTTTTTTTTTACAATGGCACTGCCTGTTTCCCTGGGTCTGATGTTTCATACATTAGGCTGTAAATCTTGTTTTGCTCTTGTTTTTGTTTGGCTAAAATGTTGACAGGCAAGGAAGAAGATAGTTGTTTATAAATCTTTTTATCTCTGAAAACAACTTACATTTCCTTAATCTTATTGACTCCAAATATACAAAACAACTTACTTTTATGAAGCACAAAGAAAACTTTACTTCAATTTACCTTCCTTTATTGAGAGTAAGGAGGAACAAGTGCAACTTTTCAATTTATTTTTTGAGTGTTACCTACCAGTAACCATCGCCATATTTTATTTTATTTATTTCAGATTAATATGAGGGTACAAACAGTTAGGTTACAATGTTTGCATTTATTAGGTAAATGTCCCTGTTGTAGTTGGGTCCCCCACCCAAGAGGTGTGCATTAGGTGAGAGCACATCAATTCCCTTTCCTCCTTCCCTCTCCCACAACTTAAATTGAATCAAGCTTTTCTCTTGTGTGGGTGTATATTAGTTTGTACCATCACCATATTTTATAAAATTAAACTATTGGGGGCCAGGTGTAGTGGGTCACGCCTGTAATGTTAGCACTTGGGAGTCAAGGCGAATGGATTGCCTGAGCTCATGGGTTCAAGAACAACCTGAGCCACATGGAGACCTCATCTCTAAAAATAGCCGGGCACTGTGGCAGGGACCTGCAGTCCCAGCTACTCCGGAGGCTAAGGCAAGAGAACTGCTTGAGCCCAAGAGTTTGAGGTTGCTGTGAGCTATGATGCCACATCACTCTACTGAGAGCAACAAGGTGAAACTCTTGTCTCATAAATAAATAAATAAATAAATAAAATAAACTATTGGCTGGGCACAGTGGCTCACGCCTATAATCCTAGCACTCTGGGAGGCCAAGGTGGGAGGATGACTTGAGCCCCGGAGTTTGAGGTTGTTGTTAGCTAGGCTGAGGCCATGGCACTCTAGCCCAAATGGCAGACTGAGAGTCTGTCTTTAAAAATAAAAAAAAATTAGGAGGGAGGGTAATGGGTGGGGCCACATCTATGGTGCATGTTAGAATGGATACAGGCAATTGCACTAATGTACACAGCTATGATTTAACAATTTAAAAAAAAAATTAAAAATAAAATAAAATAAATAAAAAAAATTAAACTATCAAAGAACAAATTTAGTTTTATTATTTAATTCATTCAATAAATGTTTAGTGAGTGGCTACTACTAACATTACTATGTTCCAAGGAACTTCTAAGTACCGAGGATATAAAAGTACATAAAGAAAACAAAAACCTCTGCCCTCTCGTAGTTTATATTTTGTGGTGGTAGAGATACAGAATAAGTAAATTATATAGAATGTCAGATAGTAAGTGTTCTGAAGAAAACAAAGCAGGAAAAGTAAATAAGGAATGTGTTAGGGTGTTGCAATTTTAAGTAAGACTGTTTAGAAATGCCTCTTGAAAAGGTGATATTTTAATCAAGATTTTTTGAGCAAAGCAATTCTCAGGGGAATAACATTCCAGACAGAAGAAATAGAAAGTGTAATAGTTCAGAGGGAAGAGACTATGGTGTAGGTTTGAAAAACAGTTAAAAAGACCAGAATGACCACAGTAGATAGTAAGAGGAGAGAGAAGGCAATAATTCTTCTAATTTTCCTTTCTGACTTTTTTTTTTTTTTTTGAGACAGAGTCAAGCTGTTGCCCTAGATAGAGTGCCATGGGGTCATACCTCATTGCACACAACCACCTCCAACTCCTGGGTTCAAATGACTCTCGCCTCAGTTTTTCTATTTTAGTAGAGATGGGGTCTTGCTTTTGCTTAGGCTGGTCCTGAACTCATGAGTTCAAACTATCCACCCCTTTCTGATTTTTTTTAACCAAGAGATTCTGATACATGAATTTTCCATTTCTTGTATAGATTTAAGAGAAACTTTTGGTTCTTAATCTTTGTTGTGCCATGGACCTCCTCAGAGAAATGCTCTGAAATGCATAAAATCTAAAAAAAAATTAACAAAAAACTAATTATATTGAAATATAGTTCTATCTATAGGCTTCCAAGGGTCCTAGAGGGTCTGCAAGTTAAGAAGTTTTGAAACACACAAAAGATCTTTCTGAGGTAATGGAAATGTTCTCTATTAGGGCCTGGGTTACACATACCATTCTACACATTTGTAAAAATTCATTGACTTGTATGCTTAAGATCTCTGCATTCCATTGTAAGTAAGTTACATCTCAATTAAAAAAAAAAACTTTAATACCTTTTTTTTTTTTTTTTATGAGAGTCTCAAGCTGTCGCCCTGGGTAGAGTACTGTGGCATCATAGCTCACAGCAACCTCCAGCTAGGG
Organism: Loris lydekkerianus; assembly: GCA_963574355.1. Taxonomy (NCBI): domain Eukaryota; kingdom Metazoa; phylum Chordata; class Mammalia; order Primates; family Lorisidae; genus Loris; species Loris lydekkerianus. The sequence goes on from CAUYPK010024342.1 coordinate 3,309, forward strand.
CTCAAGCAATCCCCTTGCCTTAGTTTTTCTATTTTTAATAGAGATGGGGGTTCACTTTTGCCAGGCTGGTCTTTAACCTGTGAACTCAGGCAATCCACCGGTTTCGGCCTCCCAAAGTGCGCCAAGGCCGCCCAGTGACCGGCCAAATACCTCTTTTCAAAAACTTGAAAACCTCTTAATCTTACAGATAAAGAAAAACAAAAGCTCAGTCAGACTTGCTAAAGACTCTCATGACTTACAGGATTGATATTTAAACATACTTCCAAAGACTTATCCCCTCATAGACACCAATCTTTGGTGATTTTATTGTCATTCCAAATACTAAAGCGGGTTTTAAAGCCCTAGAAGAGAAGCCCAAATGCCATTTTATCCAAGCCATATACCCTGCCCCCAATGTATGTGTTGAAGAGGTAAACAGGGAGAAGAAAAGGTATAAGGAAAAAAGGGACTATCTATAATTTTAAAAGTAACTTTTAAAAGGAAAAGCAGTAACTTTAATAGCCTGATCTATCTTTCTTTCTTTTTTTGAGACAGTCTCATTTTGTCACCCTGGGTAGAGTGCCGAGGCATCTAGCTCATAGCAACCTCAAATTCTTGGGCTTAAGATTCTCTTGCTTCAGCCTCCCCAGCAACTGGGACTAAAGGTGCCTGCCACAACGCCTGACTATTTTTAGACAGGGTTCTTGCTCTTGCTCAGCCTGAGCTTGGTCTCGAAATCCTGAGCTCAGGCAATCTACACTCCTCAGCCTCCCACAGTGTTGGAATTACAGGCGTTAGCCACCAGGCTTGCCCCCCTACTCCTTTAAAAACAGAGTCTTACTATTGCCTAGGCTAGAGTGCTGCGACCTCAGCCTAGCTCAAAGCAATCTTGAACTCCTGGGTTCAAGTGATCCTGCTGCCGCAGTCTCCTGCATAGCTTGGACAACAGGCAGGTCCCATTATGCCCAGCTAATTTTTTGTATTTTTAGTAGAGGCAGGGTCTCAATCTTGCTCAGGCTGGTCTCAAACTGAAAAGCTCAAGGGATCCTTCTGCCTGGGCTTCCCAGAGTGCTAAGATTGCAGGCATGAGCCACCAAGCCCAGCCTAATATCCTGATCTTTCTAGACATATTTTTCTCTTCCTGCAATGTAAGGTCAATTCCATTAATTTTCATAGGAGATAATCATATAAGGAAGAACCCAAATTAATAACCTCTCCTGTTGACTTACCAGATTGGACACTCTAAGATTTTCTGCATAGCATTAAGGACATTTTGTACTTCTTGAATGGAAACCACGGATAAATCCATCTTTCTCTTTTGATGAACTTTAATACTTCTAAAAAACATAAAAGATATACCTACATTTAAAAAGAACTTAGGTTTATAAAAATGACAGTTCAATTGTATGAAGTATTATTTTTAGTTATTTATTTTTAAACAGAATCTCACTTGATCTGGGGTTGAATGCTATGGCATTATAGCTCACAGAAACCTCAAACTCTTGGGTTCAAGTAATTGTCTTGCCTCAGCCTCCTGGGTAGCTGGGGCTATAGGCACCCACCACAATGCCAGTTTTAGAGACAGGGTCTTGTTCTTGCTCAAGCTAGTCTCAAATTCCACACCTCTGGGGATCCACCCTCCTCAGCCTCCCAGCCTTAAGTATTATTTTTAAATGAGAGACTCTTAAAATTGAGACATTTCAGAATTATGCCAAATAAATGACAAAAGCCCTTATATTTAATTTTAATGATTCTATTAGTTGTTCTTTGTAATTAGACAGTCTGATTTCTCTATTTTTTTCTCCAAGAAAGGGAAAGCCACAGTGGAGTGACTAACCAGGAGGGAGTAGTAGTAGGCTTTCTCCAAACATCCTGCCTGTTTTCTATTTCTTGCTTAAAACCAAAACCAACAATGAAAAAAACAACACTAGCCCATGCTTCCCACCCCTACCCTTCCCCGGGGACTTGTACTCATCTCAGGACCCTCCAAAAGCGCATCCCTGCCGCAGCACGTTACTACCCAAGCCCCTCTAACTTTTTCTTGTCCCTTCTCAGAAACGTGAATGGATCCTTTTCTTAAGAGTCCTTTCTCTCACAAAATCCTATCTCTTCCCCTTCCTAGATACGTTCCTGCCCTTTCTTCTTCCTCAAGGTCTCCTTATATCCGTGGTGTCCCCCTCAAGGCATATTACAGTTCCTATCTCCAGTATTCTTTCTTGGACACACCGTGCCCTCTTCGGGGGATGAGCTCCTCGTGACCGAGAAACTGCCCCATGTTCATAACGTCTTAGTCCCCTCAGGTTCCACTAACCCGGATGAACACCATCTTGCTCTCCTTCAGGAGTCCAATCTCCTCATATGTTTCCCACCTACTCCCTGGAACATCCTTTTGGCCCCTCTCCCTTCCCCGAGGCTGTACAACCTTTACTCACAGCAAAGTGTGCAGGTTCCCAGGCCCAGAGGCCCTGTTATCTGACAGACACCCCAACCGGGACTGTTCTTGGTCCAGAACATCTGCGCTTACTCTGCCGCGCAGTCGCAGTTTCAATTTATCCGTAATTCCCGCGCTTTCTTGTCGCCAGGGAAACCGGCCGATGACGCCAAGGGATAACCTCTCAGAATAGCGGAAGGGCGGGACAAAAAAACAAAACAAAACCCGAGAATCTCTCATAGCTCCGGATTGGTCATTGACATTTCGTCCCTGACTGACGTAATTAGAAAGAGACGGAAGAGAAAGAATTTGACACGAATTTGGTATTGGGCGCCTGCCGTCTTGCTCTACGTTTCCAGTTGCGGCTTATTACGTCACAGTAATTGCTGTGCCAGGCTCAGAATCGCTACCTGAGACCCTAATACGAGCTGGCTGGAACACTGTGGTGATAGTGCCCAAGGCAATCGAAAGAAGAAGCCCCATTACCCCCCACTTTTTCCGCCGGAATGGACGTCTCCACTTTATGTAAATAAAAGGACTGGGGGGGGGGGAAACTACGATTTCCAGCATGCACTGCGTAGTGAAAGGCCTTCGCCACAGTGTTCCTTCCAAACTGTAGTCTTATGGAGAGCAATTTCCATACCGGTTGCGGGCAAAATTCTCAAGGAAACATAGTTGATAGGTTGGAGACCTCCTTTGCGGTTATGCATTTCAAAAGCTATGGATTGGACCGTTAAGTTCCTGAGAGCGGGGAATAGGTTAAGCAACCTACAAGTCCCAGGAAACTACAATTCCCATCGAACCCCGCGAGCCTCGTGCAAGTAGTCTTGTAAGGTCAGTGTCCTGAGGGAACGCAAAGGGCGCTGCGTTTGCCTAGGAAGGGGAAATCCGCTGTGGCCCACGTCTGCGCACTCGTAGTTCCGCCCCTCTGCCCCGGTGTTTGTTATTGTTTTGCGGGTTCAGTATGTTTCTGTCCCGTCCCAGTAACGCAATTTGACCAATCAATACGGTGGTATTTTTGATGGACAAGTAGTCAGAGCCAATCACCATGTCGGAAACTCAGAGGTCCTAGGCCTTCTCTCTCTCCGCCATGTTAGATTTGCCCCGCCGGGGTAGCTGCGGAGTTGGCAACCAGCGGTCTTTGCAGTGGCCTCTGGCGGGCGCCCCCCGGGGGCGGGAAGCGGGTAAGGAAACAGCTGTGGTTACCTAAGGTTGGGGTTACGTCGCCCTGAGAGGGCTTTGAGAAGTTCAGGGAAGGAATCTTGCAAAGAAGAGGGGCGACTTTTTCTGTGCCTGCGGCCAGCAGATTTTTTTTAGTGACTGAACGAGAGAGCTATTCATGTTCTTAGGGACCGAGGGGCTGCCGGAGAGATGGAGGTTCAGAGATTCAGAATGCCCGACTAATTTTAATGGAAGGCCAAGACTCCAATACAGAGGTCCTAGGCAAAGGAAATGAGAGTCTTCGTGGGGGTGGTGACACTATCTTGGGTACATGGAATGCTAGGAAACGAGAGCTGGAAGACTGAGATGAAGTCTGCAAGTAAAAAAATGACACTACTCACTCATCCTCCTTTTCTCATAGCCTTGTTTTTGAGACCCTTTAAAAGAGATCTCCATGGTCAGGGATCTTCGGTATTGAAAAAGCACTGTTTTTCCCTTTTGTCAAACATTTCAGATCACACATTTTTAAGCTTGGATAGCTTGGCTTATCCAGGCCTCTGATGAAGACAGGAATCAAAGCTCAGGTAGCCAGGTCTGCTACATTAAAGGGATTTTTTTGAGGGCGGGAGCAGAAAGACGACGTAGAGGAAAAGCTGACTTGTGCCAAGCGAAGGTGAGTCAGTGACATGAACTTAACATAATAATGCCAGTTATGAAAGCTGAACTCCTAGGCTACAGCTCCGTGACGGTAATGGTTTAAACCTTAGGGGCAGACTGGATAAACCATGGCTTGGTGTTTCTACAAGTTTAAGATAAATTAATGCTCATACTGAAAGAATTTTCACATGTCCGCCAAAGAGATGTTTCTTTATGAAGACCTGGATATAGTCCAGCTAAACTAGAATCTCCCACTTCTGTTTTCTCTCTACTGGTAGACCAGCAGGATAAAATTCCCAAGTATCTAAATTAATTTCCTGTTTTGTAATTTGAGAAAAAGAGAGGAAGATTAGTTTCCTTCTGGACTCTCAAAAGTGTGGAAGTGTGCTTTGAAGTTCGGAAGTGAGAATTTATTTCAGAATGTCCACTTATTTAGGTGATAAAGTTGTTCCTAGGTAGAGATAAAGAATGGAGAAAATTTGGGGGAAAAGTCTTGGTGTTTAAAAAATGTCCCTGATCTTCAAAGTTCAAGGTCCTTAAAATGACAGTGCCAGTTGTATTTTATCTCAGGGCAGTGCATAACACTATGGAAAATGTACTATTTTAAGCTTCTAAAGACTAGTTTATTGTAATATTTCTTATATTTGAATATTTTCAAAAAACTTGCACACACTTTAATATACTTTTGCTAGCATTGTGAGGTAGTTAAAACAGATATATTAATTAGATTTATTTTATAAAGAAGTGAAACTCAGAGGGAAACTGATTTGCTCACAGTTGTATGGCTAGTAATGGGCCAGAACTGTGTCCAGAACCCAAGTCTTTTTCCCCTTGTGTTCCCTCCACCCCCACACTACAAACACCTGGGACTTAATCTTTTTCCTCTCAAACTATTTTTACATAAGGTTATGTAAAGGAATCAATTCAGCGTAGCAATTCATCAGTAAAGAATCTTTAATAACAAACTAATTTGGTGGCCTAGGCTTTGGAGTGCAAAGAATAAAAAGTTTTCTTTTTTTGAAAAATGGTTAAAAAGAGATACTTGGGCCTCGTAGGGTGGCTCCCGCCTGTAATCTTAGCACTCTGGGAGGCTGAGGAGGGAAAATCTTTGGAGCTCAGGAGTTTGAGACCAGCCTAAGTCAGAGGGAGACCCCATCTCTACTAAAAATAAAAAAATTAGCCAGGTATACTGGCAGCCAGTGCCCAGCTGCTCAGGCTGAGGCCAGAGGATTGCTTGAACCCAGGAGTTTGAGGTTGCCTTGAGCTAGGCTGATGGAGTGAGACTGTTTCTCAAAAAGAGAAAATAGATACTTGATTAAGGAATTGTTAACTTCTTAGGTATGATAATGGTGTCAAGATTTAAAAAAAACTTTACAGGGCTCGGGTACAGCTCAGTGGCTAGGGGGCCAGCCACATACACTGTAGCTGGCGGGTTTGAATCCAGCCTGGGCCTGACAAAAAACAATGACAAACCAAAAAATAGCTGAGCATTGTGGCGGGTGCCTGTAGTCCCAGTTACTTGAGAGGCTGAGACAGGAGAATTGCGTGAGCCCAGGAGTTGGAGGTTGCTGTGAGCTGTGATGCTATGGCACTCTACGCAGGGCAACCGCTTGAAACTCTGTCTCAAAAAAAAAAAAAAATAAAAACTTTACCTATCTTTTAGAGGTGCATACTCAATTACTCATGGATAAAAAGATGTCTGTCCAAATAATCCACTAGAGAAAGGTTATCACTGTAATAGGTTGGTCTTGAGTTGATAATGGTGGAAGAAACTGATGGGTCTATTGGGATTCATTATTTTCTCTACTTCTGTATAAGTTTAAATTTTTTCATAATTTTTTTTTTTTTTTTTTTGACACACAGTCTTACTATGTCACAGCTCACAGCAACCTCAAACTCATGCGCTTAATCGATTCTCTTGCCTTAGCCTCCCAAGTAGCTGGGACTACAAGTGCCCACCACAATGCCCAGCTATTTTTTTTTTTTCGTTGTTGTATTTTTAGCTGGTCCCGGGTCGGATTTGAACCCACCAGCCTTGGTGCATGTGGCTGGCACTTTACTCACTGAGCTATGGGTGCTGCCCTTCATAATTTTTTTGAATTATACTTTGGTTAAAACATTAGCTGACGACAGTCAGTTTAGTATTGGGGAAGGGGAGAGGCAGGGGTATAGATTAAATGAGGGTATCCTTGATTGTTGTAACCAGATGTTCATTACTCTCTACTTTCTTGTATGTTTGAAGTTCCTCATAGAAAATAAAATTGGTAGACCACAAAAGTAGACTACTAAAACATAGTAACTTGGATTAAGGGTGTTGGATACTACCCCTGTGTAGTTTTTGGCTTCTAGGTTGTTTAAATTGACTAGAAAACCTATGTTCTCAAGTTAGGAGAAGGCTGCTTGCTGCTTCTCCAAGAAAATGTAGAATGACACTTTCAAGTCAGAAAACAATACAAGTTCTCTGAGGGTAGAGACAGTGTGTTTTATCCATGGTCTTGGTTAATCTCCTGCTAGTAGTATTTGCTTAATTCATAAATCATCATAAAGTACCTAAACTCACCTAGATTTTACAAATGCTAGGTGATTTCTGTGACTATAGTTAAAATTTAAATGCAGTAAAACCTCTTAATTGACCATGCAAGAGACTGTAACAAACTGATGAACCAACTGATGAACATACAGAGGTGGTCAATATAAGGAACTAGGCCAACTGTACTGATAAGTACATGTAGTATATGTCTAGTATATGAAAATTAGGTTAACTTAAGGAAATGGTCAGTGTGGGGATGTGATAAACTATGGAGGTTCTGTTGTACTCTCAACAGGTTTTTATTTCTAATGTGGAAATTTCTAATAACGTTAAGAATAATTTTTTAAACTTTTTTTTCTTTTTTTGAGATAGGGTCACATTTTTGTTGCACAGGCTAGAACCCAATGGCATCAATGCAGCTCACTGCAACCTCAAATTCCTGGGCTCAAGCAATCCTCCTGCCTCAGTCTCCCAAGTAGCTGGGACTATAGGTGTGTGCCACAAAGCCCAGCTAATTTTTTTTATTTTTTATAGAGACAGGGTCTCTCTTATTCAGGCTGTTCTTTAAGCTCCTGGCTCCAAGTACTCCTCCCACCTTGGCTTCCTAAAGTGCTGGGATTATAGATATGAGCCACTGTACCTAGCCAGGAAAAATTTTTCTGGTTTATGTAAGTACAGGTTTTATGGTATAGTTTTAGCAAATCTTTATTTTGTAGAAAGAACAATTCCTAATTTATAGTGAGATTTGGCTTAAAACTCTTCTAGATTATAATTTCCGTAAAATCAGTGACAGTGTTACCCAAGCCTAGCCCATATTAGGTCCTTAAATATTTGGGTTGAATGAATGTTAATGCAATTTATAGAACCCTTTCTAATGTATTTCCTCTTTCTCCCTCTCCCACCTACCCTCTCAACTCTAGCCCCACAGCATGGAAGTACAGGTTACTCTAAATGTGACTTTTAAAAATGAAATGCAAAGCTTTCTGGTTTCTGATCCAGAAAATACAACTTGGGCTGATGTCGAAGCTATGGTGAGTGGTATTTTGTTTTGTTTCTCAATGGTTTAAAGATAGATATTTCATCCTAAAGTAGATATTTCTAACAGTGTCCTTTCTATAGCTATAAAATCTGTCATAGCTATCATTTCTAGACCTTTTTGAAAATTGCTTTTGACAGCTTCAGTATTCATATGCCTTGACAAGGGGAATTTTAAAAATTTCTTGTTTTGTTTTGAGACAGTCTCACTCTGTCAAATTGGATAGAGTGCCTTGGCATCCTACCTCACAGCAGCCTCAAACTCATATTGCCTCAGCATTCTGAGTAACTGGGACTATAGGAACCCAACTCACAATGCCTGGCTAATTTTTATCTATTTTTAGTAGAGACAGAGTCTCCCTCTTTTCAGGCTGATTTCGAGCTCTTTAGTTCAATTGATCCACCTGTTTCAGCCTCCCATAGTGCCTGAATTATAGGTGGGAGCCACTGCACCCCTGGCCTAAAAAAATATCTTTTGAGGAATTTAGAAAGGGAAGGTAAAACTAATTTTTAGGTGAGGTGAAATTTAGAAAACCTATTAACTTTAGAAATGGTATGGGGAATGAATTAGTATGGGCCTCACTCCAACCAGGCTCCAGGAAAATGTTCTGTTTTCTGAGGATATAACTTGTATTTTGCACAAAATATATTGTGTTTTGCAAGAGTCTATCCATTGCTTTTATTGCTAGGTCAGAGGTTGAGTATCTCAAAGATTAGCAGGAAAAATACCATAGGTGCTTAGACAGCAGTTCCCTTTTTTGCCAATGCTTTTCTTCCTCTTGGTTTGCCCTTTGTACTCTTTCTGTTTTTTTTTTTCAGATTGCAGTGGTGAATGTTTTACTTCCTATGTGACTATGTTCGTCTAATGAAACCCTTTGGTGAAAACCTTTTACATAGTTAGGTGTGATAGTAACTAAAAAGGAAAAGAAATGGTGGAGAGACCTTCAAAGATAATCTTATCTAGTCCTCTGCGTTCTAGCATGTATCCCTTATACTGTCCTAGACCAGTGGTTATCCAGAAAGAAGTTGGATCTTGTTTGTCAAATGATCTGAAAATTAAACACAGTTATATTTTTTTCCTAGTGGTTAAATGAGCCAACAGCCTTTTTTCTTTATTATAAATTTTAAATTATAAAAGTATAATATATCCCCCTGGCTGGGCGTGGTGGCTCAGGCCTATAATTCTAGCACACTGGAAGGTGGAGATGGGCAGATTGCCTGAGCTTGGAGTTTGAGACCAGCCTAAGCTGGTCTCTACTAAAAATAGAAAAACTAGCTGGGCGTTGTGGTAGATGCCTATAGTCCCAGCTACTTGGTAGGCTGAGAGGATCGCTTGAGCCTAAGAGTTTGAGGTTGCTGTTAGCATACAGTACTCTACCCAGGGTGACTGAGTGAGGCTCTACTTCAAAACACACACACACACACACACACACACATATATTTGTGGTTCTGATGAGATGGTGTCTCATTGTTTTAATTTGTATCGTTGACCACCAGGAGGTTGAATGTTTTATTTATATATATATAAAACCAAAAAATAGCCGGGTGTTGTGGCAGGCGCCTGTAATCCCAGCTACTTGGGAGGCATATATATGTTTGTTCTTTTTTTTTTTTCCAGTTTTTGGCTGGGGCTGGGTTTGAACTCGCCACCTCCAGCATATGGGGCTGGCACCCTACTCCTTTGAGCCACAGGTGCCACCTGTCTTATATATTTTTAAGCAGTCTGATTTCCTCTTCTATAAATTTTCCATGTACAACCCAGGTTGTTAATCTTATCATTAGCAGTTTTACTGGTGCTTTGTGTAGGTTACAGATATTAACCTTTGTTTGTGTGGTTATGATTCCCTATTGTTTGTCTTTTAATTTTGTTGTGGATTTTTTTTTGCCATATAAAATATTTAGTTTTTTGGTTGTGAAATATGCCCATTTTATCCTTTATGACTTCTAAATTTCTGTTATAACCTGCCTTCTTGAAGTCTTGATCATATGGTGTGTATATTTCCTTCACAGGTAAAAGTGTCATTTGATTTGAACACTGTTCAGATAAAATACCTGGATGAGGAAAATGAAGAGGTAAAGTATTCCTATGGTACTCATTTGCTAGGTATTCAGAATAGGGATCTATGGGGATCTTATTTCTCCAAAGTGATATGGGGCATTAAAAAGTCCAGAATAGTGTTTATCTCATTTGTGCCATAGTTTAAATATAGTATTTAATAATTGCATTTTCTTGGGAGTCTTGCAACTTCTGAGATGAAGTTGAGAAATAGGAAAGCAACTTTGAAGAATATCTGAAGGACCCTTCCAAAATTACATAGTGGTCTCAATTTGGGAGGCCAAGGTAAGAGGATTGCCTGAACTCTGAAGTTTCTAGACCAACCTGGATAACATAGCAAGACCTCTTCTCTCAAAAAAAAAATTTTTTTTAATAAATACAAAACAGCCGGGCATGGTGGCTCATGCCTGTAATCTTAGCACTCTCAGAGGCCAAGGCAGGTGGATTGCCTGAGCTCAGGAGTTCACACCAGTTGGAGCAAGAGTGGTACTCTGTCTAAAAGTAGCTGGGTATTATGGTGGGCGCCTGTACTTGGGAGGCTGAGGCAAGAGAATCATTTGAGCCCAGGAGTTTGAGGTTGCTGTGAGTTATGATGCCACAGCACTCTTACCAAGGGTGACAAAGTAAGACTGTCTTCAAAAAAGAAAAAATGCAAAAATTAGCTAGGCATAGCATGTGCATACAATTGCAGCTACTCAGGAGGCTGAGGCAGGAGGATCGCTTAAGGCTTGGAATTTAAAGTTGCTGTGAGGTATGATGACAGCAGTGCCGTCTAGCCTAGGAGACAGAGAAAGACTATGTCTTGAAAACAAAAATTATGGCTCCGCGCCCGTAGCTCAGAAAGTAGGGCACCAGCCACATACACCGAGGCTGGCGGGTTCGAGCCGGCCCAGGCCTGCTAAACAATGACAACTGCAACCAAAAAAATAGCTGTTGTGGTGGGCACCTATAGTCCCAGCTACTCAGGAGGCTGAGGCAAGAGAATTGCTTAAACCAGCGGTTCTCAACCTATAGGTCACAACCCACAGGAAGTGTATTAAAGGGCCACAGCATTAGGAAGGTTGAGAACCACTGGCTTAAGCCCAGGACTTTGAGGTTGCCATGAGCTGTGATGCCATGGCACTCTACCAAGGGTGACATAATGAAACTCTCTCAAAAAGATAAAAAAGAGGCTCAGCGCCTGTGGCTCAAGTGGCTAAGATGCCAGCCACATATATCTGAGTTGGCGGGTTTGAATCTAGCCCAGGCCCACCAAACAGCAATGACGGCTGCAACCAAAAAATAGCCGGGTGTTGTGGCAGGCGCCTGTAATCCCAGCTACTTGGGAGGCAGAGGCAGGAGAATGGCTTGAGTCCGGGAGTTGGAGGTTGCTGTGAGCAGTGATGTCAAGGCACTCTACCCAGAGTGAGAGAGCTGGGGCTCTGTCTCAAAAAAAATAAATAAAGAAAGAAAACAAAAATTGTATAGTGATCTTAAGTTAAATTGTAGTATAAGCTCAGCTGGGCACAGTGGCTTGCTTCTGTAATCCCAGTGATTTGGGAGTCAGAGTCAAAAGGATCACTTGAGACCAAGAATTTGAGAATAGCCTGGGCAACATAGTAAAACCCAGTCACTGTAAAAAAAAAAAAAAAAAAAAAAAAAAGTAAAAAATTAGCCAGGTGTGGTGGTATGTTCTTGTAGTCCTAGCTATTGGGGAGGCTGAGGCAGGAGCATCTACTTGAGCCCAGGTGTGTGTGTGTGTATGTGCATGTGCATGTGCATGTATATATAGAGGGGGTGCATGCATGCAAACACAAACTGCCATTTAGTTTGTAATAATAAAAATATGAAGGCTAGCCTGTACTGAGTGTTTACACTATGTCAGACCAACAACAATACTTTGTATTAAATATATTATTATGTGCATTTTACCCATGAGGAAACTGTAGCACAGAAAGGTTAAGTAACTTGCCCAAAGCTGTAAAAGCTTAAAAAGTGGTAGTGTGTAAGGTTCAGTCCGTACCCTCTGGCTGCAGAGTTAAAGCTTCTAACCAGTATATAAGATTGCCTCTTAATGTACCTGGAAAAAAGGAGGGGCACAGTAGTTAAGCAGTAAAATTCCTTAAATATCATTCATGACTAATAAGTGATACTGGAAAAACTGAATCCATGACATGGTTTTCTTTTTTTATTTTTTTATTTTTTGTTAGAGACAGAGTCTCACTTATTGCCCTCAGTAGAGTGCCGTGGCGTCAAACAGCTCACAGCAACCTCCAACTCCTGGGCTTAGGCGATTCTCTTGTCTCAGTCTCCGGTGTAGCTGGGACCTACAGGCGCCCGCAACAACACCTGCTTATTTTTTTATTGCAGTTTGGCCAGGGCTGGGTTTGAACCCTCCACCCTCGGCATATGGGGCTGGCAACCCACCCACTCAGCCACAGGTGCCGCCCACATGACATGGTATTTTTCATCTATCCTATGAACTTTTCTGGTCCTATGGTCCTAGTGACAGATAAGCTCAATTGATGAGACACTTTTAATTCACTGTTGCTTTTTTCCTTTTACAGGTATCCATCAATAGTCAAGGTAAGTCCCTGAAGGATTGTATGGGACTTTGAGATAGTCTTACTTTTTCACCTTGGGTCATAGGTCTTGAATCATAGGTCATAGCAACTTCAAACTCTTGGGCTCAAACAATCCTCTTGCTTCAGCCTCCCAAGTAGCTGGGGCTACAGGCACCCACCACAATGCCTGGTTGGATTTTCTACTTTTAGCCTTGATTTTGCTTAGGCTAGTCTGGAACCCCTGAGCGCAAGTAATCCACCCACCTTGGCCTCCCAGAGTATAAGGATTATAGGCATGAGCCACCATACCCTGCCCAGATTAAGGCTTTAAAGCTGAATAAAAGCCAGGTATTGTGGCTCATGCCTGTAATCCTAACACTCTGGTAGGCTAGGGTGGGTGGATTGCTTGTGTTCAGGAGTTCCAGACCAGCCTGAGCAAAAGTGAGACCTAATCTCTACTAAAAATAGAAAAATTGGCCAGACGTGGTAGCATGTGCCTGAAGTTCCATCTACTCAAGGAGTCTGAGGCAAGAGGATCACTTGAGCCCAAGAGTTTGAGGTTGCTATGAGCTATGACACTGTGGCACTCTAGCCTGAGGGCAACAGAGTGAGACTTGGTCTCTAATAATAATAAGAAGAAGAAGATAAGGTAAATTTAAATAAAATAAGCCTTAATCTGTTTATTGAGGCATTTCTATTTATGCCCAAACTTTGTTGCAGTATTCATTTTAGCATAGAAATTTGGTATACTATAAATTGACATTTCATTCATTTATCCATTAGCTTTAGTTACATAGGCAGTTTTTATCGTATAGACTTTTTTGTATATAGGAAGATGTCTTTGAATGGATACTAAGGACAGTTTTAATGGGAGATTCTCATAGTTAAGATGCTAGTTCTCTGAAAATAATATGCCTTCCAGTTTGACACATGAACTTGTTCTTCTGGTGTTCTGGTGTTACAATTGTTTCTCACCTGGTATATATATTAATAGCAATTTATATCCCAAAATTTATCAGGTAGTTGGTTGTTCAGAGCTTAGAGGGCATTTTCCCACAGAAACCATCTATATTTGAAGGTTAGTTTCTCAGGCTAGCCCCTTAAAATTGTATTTTAACCAGCAGAGTGATAGTGTTAACACTGTCCATTAACTCCCTTGAGTCCCGAGCTTCACAACACCTAGTGTAAGGGAGCTAGGTTGAGACTTTGTAACTAGAAGACTCCATTAACAAAGAAAGAAGGATTTAAGGAGGAGAACTGATCTGCAGTATCTTCTGTTTGCATTATGAAATAATTTGTCACCAAAAAGTAGTAGTGGTTCATACACAAAAATTGTGAGGTAAAAATTCTTAGAAGTCAGGATTAGTTCTACTTTCTTTTTTAAATAAATGTGTATATTGAAAGCATATAGCATGATACGAGGTTTACATCATGTTGCCTAACAATGGGGATATGTTCTTAGAAGTGCATCATTCTAGCTGATTTTTTCATTATGCAATCATCATAGAATGTACTTATACCAACTTGGATGGTGTAGCCTAGTATCTAGTCTTATAGCCTTTTGTTCCTAGGCTACAAACCTGTACCACATGTTAATTTTACTGAATACAATAGGCAGTTGTAACACAATACATAGGTGTATTGTGTACCTAAACATAGAAGAGTTATAGTAAAAATACAGCATAATACCATATGGGACCACCACAGTCTCTGTGGTCTATCATTACTAAAACCTTATGTGTCAGTGGTTATTGTAGTAAAACAAATAAACATATTCATCATTCCAATATAGCTACTCTGCTATGCTAATCCCCTATGGCAAGAGCTGCTATAATATCATTTAGCAAAAATTCTGAGTACAATACGCTCTTATTAACTATAGTCCTGGGTGGCGCCTGTGGCTCAAAGGGGTAGGGCACCAGCGGTGGGTAGGAGGGGTAGGAGGTGGCGGGTTCAAACCCAGCCTTGCCCAAAAACTACAAACAAACAAACAAACAAAAAAAACAATTATAGTCCTTGTGTAGTACATTTGATCTTTAGGATTGGCTATATGTAATAGAATATTGGGGGCTAGTGAAGAAATATTACAGTGTGTTATTTTTTGTCCTTTTAGGAGAATATGAAGAAGCACTTAAGGTAATGGCTATTTCATCGCATTTCAAATAATTTTTAAAATATTTGTTGACTGAAACTTGATCTTCCATTCCATTAGCCATGGGGAAAAGCTGATAGTATAAACACAGTGAAGCCTGTTTTTAGGGAGACCAATGAATAGAGCCTGCCACTCATAAAAAGGCAGCTCCTAATAAAAGATTCTTCTCAGCTGTCATTTAAAATTTTAAATTATCAGGAACTCTCTATCTGTGGAGTGAGGGTTTTCCTTTTCCTTTTTTTTTGTTTTTTGTTTTCCCCCTTTTCTTGCCTTGCCTTTTCTCTTTCCTTTCTTTTCTAGAGTGAGGGTCTTGCAATGTTGCCCAGGCTGCTCTTGAACTCAGAGGCTCAAGCAATTCTCCCACTTTAGCCTCATTTTTTTTTTTTAATTAATTAATTTGTTTTTTTATTGTGAAATCATAGCTGTGTACATTTGTGCAATCAAGGAGTACAATGTGCTGGTTTCATATACAATCTGAAATATTCTCATCAAATTGTTCAATGTAGCCTTCATGGCATTTTCTTAGTTATCGTATGTAGACATTTGTATTCTGCATTTAGTAGGTTTTGCCTGTACCCATTCTAAGATGCATTGTAGGTGTGGCCCCACCCATTACCCTCCCTCCACCTGGACTTCCCCCCTCCCTTTCCTTCCCTTGGCCCTTTAGCCATATTCTTGTGCTATAGTTGGGTTATAGCCTTCATATGAAAGCTAAACATTAGCTTCATAGTAGGGCTGAGTACATTGGATACTTTTTCTTCCATTCTTGAGATACTCTGCCAAGAAGAATATGTTCCAGTTCCATCCATGTAAGCATGAAAGAGGTAAAGTCTCCATCTTTCTTTAAGGCTGCATGTTGCGTGACCGGAGACACGAACTAGCAGAAGCTTTGCTGTAGATGTAAAACTCGCTCCTGTAATTATTAAGTCAAGAAACAGACTATACACTCTGATATGGCGTATAGCAAAGATTTTTATTTTAAGTTCAGGCTTTATACTTTTTCAGTCAGGTACACACTTAATCCTTTTAACGATTAGCTTCCTCATTTTCTTACTATATTTTTACATATCAATACCATCACTTTTCAGTAAATCTCTCCTATTTTCAAGACAATGACTAGTTTCTGAGCAGGGCACAAGGACGCAAGTAGCCTCAGGGGAACAAAGTTAATAGAATATTCTCAAGCATTCACTCAGTTTACCCAGTATGAAGTAATGACTGTCCTTTCTTCAGGGCAGAATATCTATAGACCTTAGACAATATGTTGTTAACATATGTCAACCCTCTGGCCCATGTCTCTGAGGAAGGGCTACACGCCCTTGGATCTCAGGCTTAACGGGAAGTACTGCCTTAGAGAATAGGTCTAAGGAATTTTCCAAAAAAGCCTATCTCTGTGAGTAACCCAGGGGGGTCCAGACTTCCTAAGCCTCTGGAAGAAAAACAAGTCATTTTAAACTCACACCGAATTTACTTTGTGTGCTTGATGTAGGATATGTTTATTTTTAAATATTATCCTACACTGCATAATATTCTATGGTATACATGTACCACAATTTGCGAGTCCATTCGTGGGTCGATGGGCACTTGGGCTTCTTCCATGACTTAGCAATTATGAATTGGGCTGCAATAAACATTCTGGTACAGATGTCTTTGTTATATTGTGATTTTTGGTCTTCTGGGTATATACCTAGTAAAGGAATTA
>CAUYPK010024343.1:0-11504 GCA_963574355.1 Loris lydekkerianus
TTAAGACATTTACATTCTACATTTACTAAGTTCCACATGTACCCTTGTAAGATGCGCCTTAGGTGTGGTCCCACCAATTACCCTCCCTCCACCCATCCTCCCTCCTCCCCTCCACACCCTTCCTCCCTTCCTCATATTCTCAGGTTATAATTGGGTTATAGTTTTTATATGAAAGCTATAAATTAGTTTCATAGTAGGGCTGAGTACATTGGATACTTTTTCTTCCATTCTTGAGATACTTTGCTAAGAAGAATATGTTCCAGCTCCATCCATGTAAATATGAAAGAGGTAAAGTCTCCATCTTTCTTTAAGTCTGCTTAATAGTCCATGGTGTACATATACCACAATTTATTAATCCATTCATGGATCGATGGGCACTTGGGCTTCTTCCATGACTAACAATTATGAATTGGGCTGCAATAAAAATTATGGTACAAATATTTTTGTTATAATGTGATTTTTGGTCTTCTGGATATATACCTAGTAGAGGAATTGTAGGATCGAATGGCAGGTCTATTTTTAGATCTCAAAGTGTTCTCCAAACATCCTTCCAAAAGGAACGTTTTAGTTTGCATTCCCACCGGCAGTGTAGAAGTGTTCCCTTTTCACCACATCCATGCCAACATCTCTTCTGGGTGTTTTTTCTTTTCTTTCTTTTTTTTTTTTTAATCACCACATCCCCAATTTTCCTTTTACCTCATCACTCTGCCAAAAATGTATTTTATAAAGGTCATATCTTTCATACTGCTAAATTATACTTTTTTCAGCTCTCATTTTACTCAACATATATACAATATTTTTTAAAAATGATCATGCATTTCTTGACATATTTCTTCAATTGGCTTTTGGGATCCCCATTCTTTTTGCTCCCTTCTAACCACATGGCCACTTCTTCTCATTATTTTTTGTTTGTTTTCTTCATTTCCCCAAGACTCAGTTTTGTTTCTTTTGCCTTTTCTACCTATATTTATGTGCCACAGGCTTTTACCTAGTATATTTTAAGTATCATTTATATATTGGCAACTCATTAATTCATATCTCCAGCCCAGAGTTCCCCTAGACTTGATTATCCAATTGTCTAATCACCATCTTCCTCTGGAAGACTCTTCTTAAACCAGTATTTCCCATGTAGTCTATTAAGGACAAGTCTATCAGTTGCTCAGATTAGAAACACTGGCTTCATCCTTGACTCCCTTTTTTTCTCCTCTCACAACTCACATCCTTTAGCAAATTCTGTTGGTTTTACCTTCAAAATATCCCCCAACTCTAAACGTTTTATTCCTACTACTGTCATGTTAATTTAAGCCATCATTGTTTCTCCAGTGAATATTGTAATAGCCTTATTTGACTCTCTCTTTCTATATTTGTCTACCTAGAATGTACACAGAACAAAGCAGCCTAAATTATCAAACCATATATTTTTTTGCATAAGCATTAAGGTAAGTAAGAGCAAGTTAAAAATAATAGAAGCTAATTTGGAAAGAATATTTGTGAAATAGCACAAACCAAATCCTAGTCTTTCTAACATATAAAAGGCTACTGAAGTTGAAAAGAAAAACTACCACCAACCAGATTTTTTTTTTTTTTTTTATAAGGCCCTGTGACAGAATGTGGGTTTGGATCCTTCTAATGAAGGTTGAGTTACTCTTTAACCTTACAGCCCTCCTTTGGTGTATTCTTTTGTTTTCCTTCTTCTTCTTCTTCTTCTTCTTCTTCTTTTTTTTTTTTAAACTTCAGATTAATATGAAGCTACAAATGATCAGGTTACCATGTTTGCATTTGTTAAATGAGGGCCCTGTTGTGGTTGTGCCCCTCACCCAGGAGGTGTGCACATACCTTTATATACCTTTATATTGTGCCCTGTAGATGACAGCACACCAAACCCCCTCCCTCCTCTACCCACCTTATTCCCTTCCCTCCGCAACTTGAATTACATTGAGCTTTTCTCTTGTGTAGGAATGTGTTAGTTTGTCTACTGGCTTCATATTAGTCTTGAATACAATGGATAGATTTTAAAAATAAGTGAAGTAAGACTGGGCATGGTGGCTCATGCCTGTAATTCTAGCACTCTGACAGGCTAAGGCAAGAGGATCACTTGAGTTCAAGATTTGGAGACCAACATGAGCAAGAGCGAGACCCCATCTTTACTACAAACAGAAAAACTAGCAGAACCTTGTGGTCGGTACCTGTAGTCCCAAATATTTGGGAAGGCGAGGCAGGAGGATTACTTAAACCCAGGAGCACTCTAGCCTGGGGCAACAGAGTGAAACTCTTTCTTAAAAAAAAAAAAAAGCAAAGGAGATAAATTTAATAGGAAAAAACTAAAATGCAAATGACCATTAAGTATATAAAAAGATATTCAATTCTCAGAAATATAAATATAAGTTGAAGCCTATGTGGTGGCTATGAATGTATAGATGATATAAGCCTTAAGAGGAAATCTGGCAATATTACCAAAAATGTACACATATAACCTCTCAGAACAACCTCAACTCTGAGGATGTATTCATTTGTAGGACCATAACTATGAACATGTATGAAATTAAATAGTTTTTTTTCATTGCAATATTGTTTATAATCAAAAAACTAGAAACCAAAGTAGTCAGAAATAGGGCAAGGATAACTGAGTAAGTCTATAGGACAGATAGTTTGCAGCTGTATAAAAAAATGAAGATGATCTCTGATTACTGTTATATAACTCTCTAGACTAAATGACTAAATGGATATAAATAAGGAGAAAAGGAAAATATAAGCAAACATTGATGTAAAAAATTAGGCAGGGAATAGAAAATATATATTTGGAACTCTTTATATTATTTTAAAAATAATTTTATGTGAGAGGTAATAAAATTGGTTTCTTGAAATGCAGGTAAATAAGTGAATTGAGATGAGGATGAAAGTAAGAACCTTTAGGGTAAAACTATTAGTACACATCATCTTTATAGATAAACCATGTAACTACACTACCTATTAAAAAACATTTTTTAAATTAACTTTTGCTTCCCTACTTGAAACCTTACATTAATTTTTTAACTCACTCCAAAAATTAACAAAAAGTCTAGATATTGGTCAACAAGATCCTTTACATTTCCATCCTGCTTGTCATCACTCTCCTGTTGTGTTAACTTTTTCAAAACACATCAACTTTCCTATTGCTTGCTGAATTCATCCTACATTTCCACATTAGGACCTTCGTTCTTACTGTTCCATTTCCTCTGAACACACTGACCCCAGATATCCTTGGGGTTGCTTCCTCCCTTTCCTTATATCAGTTCAAATGTGACTTCATCAGAGTTGCATAACTTGACTAGTCTAAATAAAATCATGTATATAAAACATCCTCCCACCTTGGCACCTCTATTCTTTCAATGTTACCTTATCATTTATTTAGCAGATGTCACCTTTTGATATAAGGTTTATTATTCTTTTTTATCATTTCTTTCTTTTTTTTAATGCTCTAGCATGTAAGCTCCAAAGGAACTTTGCTTTTTTCACTAGTGGTTTCTCAGTGCCTACAACAGGGCCTTGAACAAAGTAGGAGTTCAGAAGTATTTCTTCAGCAAATGAATTTTAAGTACGTTAGCATAACATTGAAATTTTTTCTCCCAGAAAAAACTGACACTACTGTCAATTAACTCTATTAGGATTACAAATTGTAGTCAATTATAACTAATGCTGATTGGTAAATCTTGAAATTGTGAACATAAAATATAATAGGGTTAAGAAAATTATATTAAAGTACATAAGCATTGTGTATATAATGTAACTATACATTTAGAAAC
Organism: Loris lydekkerianus; assembly: GCA_963574355.1. NCBI lineage: Eukaryota > Metazoa > Chordata > Mammalia > Primates > Lorisidae > Loris > Loris lydekkerianus. Next base: position 3,783 of record CAUYPK010024343.1, read on the forward strand.
CCTAATCTTTGCTATACATTTCAAGTGATTATGCTGCATACTGCATAAGGGAGGCAGGTTTTCTCCCGTCTTCTCAAGAGTCACACTGTTGGATAATTTCTTGCTTTGTGACTTTCACCTTAGCCTGAGTAGAAGGTAGAAAAAGGTAATCTTTTTTTTTCTTTTTTTTTTTAACCTGCCATTCCAAATGAAATAGTGAAAATGCTCCTTAAACCACCTCTTATCTTCAGTTCATCTGCATAGCATTGCCCGAAACTTACTGTACTCTCTCTTTTATTTCAGGCCCTTGTCAGCTTTAAGTGCAGACTCCAACTGCCTTTAGAAAGTGCATGTTCTGGGTAAATCTCAGTTCATTCATTTAAATGGGGTTGCTTATACTTTTCGGACCATCTTAGCTCTCCAGAAGGTTTTTCTGGAACTAGAGCCCTAATTCTTTTTTCTACCTATTTTGTTTTTCTTCTTTCAGTCTTTGCTCTTCCTTCAAGTTGCCCTTATTTTGTCATAATTCACCTTCTTTCTTTCTAGACTCCCACACTCCTGTGTATTTCTCATATCCTTGCTTACCAGCAACCACATTTTGAAGTATTGCTCAAAAAAGGCAGAAGTCTAAGACATGTGACTCAGTTGGGGAGATACAAGCTAAGTTACTGAATCCAGGGGAAAATAAATCTACAATGCCTTTGATGTTCAGAGCAGGATTTTATACATACATATATAAAAAGCTTTGGGGTTTTCACTTGTTCCTTTTTGCCTAAAAGACTCTTCCCTCAGCTCTTCTTTTAACCTATAGGTCCCTGTACAAATGTTACCTTTTCAAAGTAGCTTTTACTGACCGCTCTCAAATTATTTTATTTTATTGATTTCCTGTGTAACAATTACCATAATGTATATGCAGATTGCTTATCTATTTGACTTCTTCATTATTTTCTATTTCGACCCTAGACAGTCATTTCTTAAAGGACCGGAATCTTGCTTGTCATTTGTTTTATCATTTTCTTATAGCCTTCAAGTCTTGGACAAACAGAAACCACTGAATAAACATCAAATGACTTATTCAGGTTACTTTTCCTCTTTCATTCACCACTACCTCAATCTAGGTATTTGAAAGACTTTGGATATCGATCTTTAGCTTACAACATAATTTATTTAAATAGTAGACATTCAATTATTTCTGTTAATTTGCAATTAATTTTAAATAACATTTTTCTCCACAAGTTTTTTAAATATATAATGTAATAAAGACAAGTTTTAGTTATGATTCTGCAAATAATTTCTAAGTTTCTATTATTTCCTATGACACCAATGTAGAAAATTTCACCTATGACTGTAGTTTATAAGAATTTTTTATGTGTAAGATTTTTTACATTTAAATAATTTATTTATTTGGAAATGGAGGTCTTGCTATACTATTGCTGCTGGAATGGAACATCTAGGCTCAAAGGATGTACTCACTTCAGACTCTCTAGTAGCTGATACTATAGCCATGCATTACTGGGCTCAGGTCTACGCTATTCCATACTAGTTAAATACTAAGATTTCTGGTTATATCTTTTAACATGTCCATATTCAATCATTTGGGTCAAAAAAGATTCAGATTACAACAGAGTTTGACTTAAAATGTATATATAAATATAACTATCATTTAAAATTAACCTGTTTAAAATATTTAATATTTCCAATCTCAAGACTACCATATGTTGACATTCTAGCCTTATATACTACTAGAGAAGTTCACAAAATACCAGCCAAATAGGGAGTTTCTGAAGCCTCTGTTGTTACTTTAAGGTTCTTACCATAGCATCTTTAAAAAATATCTGCTAATTGGGCGGAGCCTGTGACTCGAGAAAGTAGGGCACCAGCCCCATATACTGGAGATGCCGGGTTCAAACCTGCCCCTGGCCAAAAACTGCAAAAAAAAAAAAAAAAAAAAGCTAAGAGTTTATTACTTAGAGAAAAGGTGATAATTTGATAATATTATGTAACCTATTAAATAATTTTATAAATGAGATGGTATTTTAATTATTTATGCCTAACTGATTCATAAAGTGAAATTATATATATTTTTACTATTAAGGGTTTACTGGTATTTTTATTATAATCTTCAGTTTTGGGAGGCTTATAATTAAATCATTTTAGATGGGTCTGAGCTTTTGGTTTAATTCTTTCATAGCTAAATTCATAGTAGTTAAAATTAACTAGTTAGAACTGTGTTTTAGAAAGCCACAAAGTATATTCCTACCTATATTCCCCTCAATATATAGCTAATGTATGTTATTTAATAAAGTTGTAAGCAGAATACACTTATAGATTCTTTGACATTTCACAATAAACACCCAACAAACATACATATCAATGTTGTAGTTAAGAGCATGAGCTTGATTTTTAGCTTCACTATTTATTAACTATATGATGTTGAGAATTTCCCTTAAAATCTCCATACCATCATTTCCTTATCTGTTCAATGTTCTCACTTTACAAAGATTAAATGCTAAACTACATGTAAACCACTAGGCCCAGGGCTTACTATACAGCCTAAAGTTTCATATTATTATGTTATTAATATGATCACTGTTACTATTGAATTTTAGCCATCTTTTCTAAGAAAATCCTTTTGAAAAAGGGTAAATCTCTCCTTTACTTTCTTTACTATTTATTCTACATATAAAATGCTGCTCACTTGAAGGCTTTGTGTTTCGCGTAACTGTTCCCCCCATTTATGTACTGTGGAAGAACTAACGTGCTTTATGAAATTCCTTATTTCTAAATTTAGTACAGTCTTAATGTTTTGCTTTTTTACTATTTTGAAGACTCCAAAATAGTGTTTTAAAAGAACACAAAGGTGAACAAGCCTCATTAACTTTCTTAATTGAGAATCAACCTAGAGAAGGAGGTAAAATGTCCTCGAATAACTACATTGTAAAACACAATGTGGTAACTACGGCCACAGAGTGACAAAGAACAACACAGCACAGAGAGAAAAGAGCTTCACTTTAGAGCACTTCAGACATACAGACTAACTTCCCCTGCCAAGACAAAAAAAAGTTAGGCTAACTCTATTTGAAAATGATTGAATCTTGTTAAGAGCTGGATTATACCCACTCACAAACAATATGTGGAAGTCTTAACCCACAGTACCTCAAAATGTGACCTTCTTTGGAAATAGGGTCTTTCTAAAGACCCTCAGCCTTATAGAGGTAATTAAGGTAAAATGGGGAAAGTCAGGTAAGCCCCACCAGGAGTGAGGAACTTGTGGACTTTTGTAGCATTCTTGATCTTTAAGTATCACCTTTAAGTCTAGTTCTGTAAAATTTGGATTCAGTCAAAAGGTGACACTAAGGCACTAGAAGGCCACATGTGGCCTTACCGCTACAAGCTACCCACCTGTGGGCCTAATCCACTATGTCTAGTTTTCATATGAAAGGGGAAATTTGCACATAAAGCCAATGTGCACAAAAGAAAGACAATGTAAAGACACAGGCAGAAGATGACATGTGACTAGAGGAATGCATCTATGACCAAGGATTGCTGGTAGCACAGGAAGATGGAAGACACAGGGAAGGTACCCGCTATGGCTATCAGACAGCATGGTTCTGCTGACAGCTTGATTCCATTGTTCCAGCCTCAGAGATTTGAGATGATAAATCTCTGTTGTTTTATTTTTGCTGCTTGGTATGGCAGCTTAGGAAACTGATATTAGTTCTAAACTCTATCTGATATTGTAGAAATAAGAAAATACCGAGCAATTGTCAGTGATTTAAAAACCAATAACCAAGAAAAACCAATAACAAATAACAAAACCAATTACACAGTAACTATGAAAATGTCATGAAGGCTGTTTTAACCAGTTTGGTGAAAATATTTCAACTTGTATATAAAATCAGCACATTGTACCCCATGACTGCATTAATGTACACAGCTATGATTTAATAAAAAGAAAAAATATTTAAAAAATAAAAACCTTTCCTATCTACTTCCCAGTGTTTTGAATATGAAATTACATAATTAAATTTACATTGCTATCTAGGAAATAACAATAGTAATATAAGATATTATCAACATTGAATTATCATTATCATCATTATATGACTATTCTGACTCTCATTTAATTCTCAGTAAGCATTGGATAGGCTTGATGGAGATTTATCATCATTGCTGAAGAAAATGTGGAGTAAAGAATGATTGATTACTTGATAAAATATGAATTTATCCAAGTGGAAAAAAAAAAAGAAAAAAACCAATAACCAAATTCCATTGATATTTAGATCTTCTTAATGTCAAATTTTATCATGGATTTTGATTTGTAGAAGTAAAAAATTGTACATCAAGAGAATTTCATATGTCATTGAAAAAGAAGTCTACCAGCTATAGTTATATTTCTGTTAGAAATAAAAATATCCACGGCTTACTTTCTTTTTTTTTCCCACCAAATTTGTCATTCATATCTGTAGCACTGTACAGATGGTAGGCTTTACAACTGATTTTTTTTTGCCAATTAACCCATAAAAATAGAATACATTATTATTATGTTCAAATGAATGGTTACCTCAACTAAACTGTGAATAGTTAAAAGCAAATAAAATAATAAGCATTGAAGTGTTTAGAATATATTTGATAAATCATGAGGAAAACATATGAAGTATTATGATTACAGAACTATTTAGGACACAGAATTTTTTCTAAGAAAATCTTTAAAAATAGTTTTAGATCAAAAAATAAAATATATTTACTTTAAATATTGACTGCATCCTTGAAATGGTATTTTAGTTGAAATGAAAAATCACTGAATAACTTTTAATTTCATGTGACTTTAAGCTTATCTTTTTTTTCACTCATCAAACTTCTTACTTTGGGAAATATTTGTTTGACTTAAAAAAAAAGATGATGAAAATATGAAAGGCTAAAACTCTTACAGGCAAATAGGATGCAAATATAACTCCAAAAAACATTATAGTTTACAAAGAAAGCTTTTTCTATGACTGGCCATTGTTTTATATAAATTGTATCTCAAAAGACTTAGTAAAATTTAAAAAATATATTTACAGGAGACAAGATGGCTGACTGAAGCCAGCTTTCCACAGAGGCTCCCATCCAGAAGGAGAGTTAAAGGACAGAAATTTAGCAAGTAACCTGGTAGATTAGAGCTATATCAAGAGAGAAGGTTGAAGAATGCACATAAACCCTGCTAAGGTGAGTTGCAACTCCAAGGATACAAACAAAAGGTACAAAATCCATCACCAAGTGGACGGGAGTCCTCTCCCCCATGAGAATGGCTCAATGTGCTCCACAAACAAATGAGCAGAGTTCAAAGGTCCTCCCACTACACTCCACGGGAGAGACCCTCTAAAAACTGGACCTACCTCCCCTACTACAGTGCCACAGCATTCTCCTGCCAGGCATAAAACTGTATATATTCTCTACCTTCAATTCTGAGCTTGCAGCACTCCCCTCCACTCTCAGTCTGAGGTCTGGAGGCCTCTCCCCCAGGAGTCAGATTATTGGGTGATTTCTCAAGGGGTATGGACAGGGCCTAGACTGCAGCTGGTCAGTGCTGATTCTATGGCATGAGAGTGAGGAGAGGATAGTCGGCTGAGAGGGAACTACACCGGAAAGTCAGTACCCTGAGGCGCAGAGCAGCAGCCCTTTTTGGCAACAATAGGGCTCACTCCCAGGTATTCCGAAGCCACAGTCCCTGTCTCCCTGGGCAATCAGAGGAGGCCGAGCATCTTCTCAGGCAGAAACCACTTCAGAATAGATCTGGGACAGAAACGCAGGCCCCATGAGTAAAGGGTTTGCCTGAGGCGGTACCAACCTGGGTGGAGTGCAGGGACTAGAAAACACATGCGCAGAGCCAGGAAATTCCCAGGGCAGGGCTGACCTAGAGGACAACTTTACTGAGCCTAAGACACACCCAGCCCTCAGGGGATCATCAGCCTATAGACAAAGTAAGGCAGGACGCTAGAACAGACAGCTAACCGAATACAAACCTGCAGGAGCACAGACAGGGCCTGAGGCACAGGCTCTGGGAACTCAAAATAGCTTTTCTTCTGCAGGAGAATTTAGCAGGGACAGAAACAAATTTCCGCAAAGTTGTTCTATTCTATTCTGTCAGTAACATCAATCAGGAGTGTGGTTGAAACTGATAGAAAAAACCCCAGCCTCCATCAAGTGCCCGAGGTTGTCAGGCCTCACCTCCCCCTGCTGGATAGAGGCAGAGCACAGCCATCTGGCTGAGCAAATATAGATTTCCTTGTGATTCAGGCAGGTGCAAACCCCTGGAGTATCTGTTCACTAGAGGCAACTGGGTCACAGCCATGCGGGGTTATCAGACTGGGTGTGACAGAGGTGCAAGGTGGGAAAGGAGCCATTAACCTTCCCAGACTAATCTATTTGCTGGGCAGGTCCTCCTGATGTCACAGAGCACTGGAGCAAGTCATATCTGAGTCACCAGACCCCTACGATCCAGTTGCCAGAGACCTTTTAAACTCTCACACCTGAGACAGGTACTGACTGAGACAATTGATTAGGACCTTTTGAACTGAGCTAATCACCTGAGGACTATTCAAGTGGTGCCCTGGGTGTGTGGTTGTAGGAAGGTTTGATTTTCCTTTTCCAATTGTTGCCTGTGGAGGGTGGGGTGACTTATGCTCCACAGCTGAGACTTGCCTGTGGAGGGTGGGGTGACTTATGCGCCACAGCTGAGACTTCAACCCAGACTAACTGTTTCACTGGGGTCAAACAGAGACCAGCTGAAAACAAGACAGAACCACTGAGCACCACGACACCAAACAGGTCTCCAGTTTCTCTGGCAATAGCTCTATGGGTTCTCGACAAAGCTCCAGGGGAAAAATCAAATGGTGTAAAATAATCATGGGATGGAATCAGTGAAAAAACTCTGGTAACATGAATAACCAGAATAGATCAACCCCCAAAAGGAAAAATATGGCAGAGGTAACTGAAGATCCCATTCATAAACAGCTGGCCGAGATGTCAGAAATCGAATTCAGAATTTGGATTACAAATAAGCTTAATAGAATGGAGAAAAATTTGGAATTAGAAATTTGAGGAGCAATTCAAAAGTCTGAATTAGAAATTCGAGGAGAAAATCAAAAGTTGTCTCAAGAATTTAACAAATTGAAAGACAAAACCACCAAAGATTTTGATGCACAGAAGCAAGAATTTGCAGCCCTCAAAGATCTGAAAAATACAATAGAAACCCTCAGTAACAGAGTGGAGCAAGCAGAAGAAAGGATATCTGACATTGAAGACAAAGCTTTTGAATGCTCCCAAACACTCAAAGAGAAAGAAATGGAGAGCCAAAACAAATCATTCTCTCAGAGAGCTCTGGGATAATTTGAAGAAGGCTAATATCTGCCTCATTGGAATCCATGAAATGGATGAAGTGGCTTTGCAAGGCACAAAGGCCCTTCTCCATGAAATTGTGAAAGAGAATTTTTCAGACATGCCAAGAGATTCTGAAATTCAGATAGCAGACAGTTTAGTAACCCCAGCATGACTCAACCTGAATAAGACATCCCCCAGGAATATCATAATTAACTTCACTAAAGCTAATATGAAGAAGAAAATTCTGAAAGCAGCCAGATGCAAAAAATCCATTACCTACAAAGGGAAGAATATGAGAATGACACAGATCTCTCTGCTGAAACTTTTCAACCCAGAAGAAGGTGGTAATCAACTTTTAATCTCCTAAAGCAAAATAACTTT
>CAUYPK010024344.1:0-14381 GCA_963574355.1 Loris lydekkerianus
CAAAGAAGATGAAATATTTGGGAGTATACCTAACAAAGGACGTGAAAGATCTCTACAAAGAGAACTATGAAACTTTAAGAAAAGAAATAGCTGAAGATGTTAACAAATGGAAAAACATACCATGCTCATGGCTGGGAAGAACCAACATTGTTAAAATGTCCATACTATCCAAAGCAATATATAATTTTAATGCAATTCCTATTAAAGCTCCATTGTTATATTTTAAAGATCTTGAGAAAATAATACTTTGTTTTATATGGAATCAGAAAAAACCTCAAATAGCCAAGACATTACTCAGCAATAAAAACAAAACAGGAGGAATCATGCTACCAGACCTGAGACTGTACTATAAATCAATAGTGATCAAAACAGCATGGTACTGGCACAAAAACAGAGAAGTAGATGTCTGGAACAGAATAGAGAACCAAGAGATGAATCCAGCTACTTACTGTTATTTGATCTTTGATAATCTAATTAAAAACAGTCAGTTGGTATAAAGATTCTCTATTTAACAAATGGTGCTGGGTGAACTGGCCGGCAACCTGTAGAAGACTGAAACTGGACCCACACCTTTCACCATTAACTAAGATAGACTCTCACTGGATTAAAGATTTAAACTTAAGACATGAAACTATGCAGGGAAATCTTTTGAAGGAATCAGCCCTGGTGAATATTTTATCAGGAGGAATCCCCAGGCAATTAGACAGTATCAAAAATACATTACTGGGACCTGTTCAAACTAAAAAGCTTCTGCACAGCCCAGAACATGTAAGTAAAGCAAGCAGACAGCCCTAAGAATGGGAGAAAATATTTGCAGGTTATACCTCTGATAAAGGTTTAATAACCAGAATCCACAGAGGACTCAAACATATTAGCAAGAAAAGAACAAGTGATCCCGTCTCGGGGTGGGCAAGGGACTTGAAGAGAAACTTCTCTAAAGAAGACAGATGCACAATCTACAAACACATGGAAAAAAGCTCATTATCCTTAATCATCAGAGAAATGCAAATCAAAACTACTTTGAGATATCACCTAACTCTAGTAAGAGTAGCCCACATAACAAAATCCTGAAACCAGAGATGTTGGTGTGAATGTGGAGAAAAGGGCACACTTCTACACTGCTGGTGGGAATGCACATTAATACATTCCTTCTGAAAGGATGTTTGGAGAATACTTAGAGGCCTAAAAATAGACCTGCCATTCGATCCTATAATTCCTTTACTAGGTTTATACCCAGAAGACCAAAAATCACAACATAACAAAGCCATCTGTACCAGAATGTTTATTGTAGCCATATTCACAATTGCTAATTGCTAAGTCATGGAAGAAGCCCAAGTGCCCATTGACCCACAAATGGACTAACAAATTGTGGTACATGTATATCATGGAATATTATGCAGACTTAAAGAAAGATGGAGACTTTACCTCTTTCATGTTTACATGGATGGAGCTGGAACATATTCTTCTTAGCAAAGTATCTCAGGAATAGAAGAAAAATTATCCAATGTACTCAGCCCTACTATGAAGCTATTTTATAGCTTTCAAATGTAGGCTGCAACCCAACTATAGCACAAGAATATGGGGAAAGGGCCAAGGAAGGGAAAGGGAGGGGAGAGGTCAGGGTGGAGGGAAAGTAGTGGGTGGGGCCACAGCTACGGTGTATCTTAGAATGGGTATAGGCAAAACTTACTAAAGGCAGAATTCAAATGTCTACATACAATAACTAAGAAAATGCCATGAAGGCTACATTGAGCAGTTTGATGAGAATATTTCAGATTGCATATGAAACCCACACATTGTACCCCTTGATTGCAATAATGTACACAGCTACGATTTAACAATAAAAAAAAGATAAAATTTGTCTAATACTACCATCACAATATCTCTAGTGTGTGTACTATTTTCATATATAATAGTGAACAAAATCCATGCTCAAAATAGACAGATGAAGGGACTTTAACAAGCCACTGGCACAGACTGGATTTCAGGTCACACATTCAGATTTTAAATTCAATTCTCTTTCCATGATTCAAACTATTCTGCAATAAATTGGGGGAAATAAATTGCTGCAGTTGTTGCAAGATAGAGGAAAGGTGATTAGATTCTTCAGGGAGAAGAATAGTTCCTTGATTGTCTTTGAAAGAATAAAACCGTAAGGGAAAATTTTCTTCCACACTCTAATGAATATTTTATAGAAGAAAATATGCTAAGGTTGTGGAGAAGGAATCAAGGACAAATAGGGCCAAATGAGGCTCCTGAGAGCACAATGCAAGAGAATGCAGTAAAATATGACATAGTAAAATACCAGGCATTCTGATGACCCTGAAGAATGTCACCATCAGGGAAGGTGAGAGGTTGAGACATTCTGGCCGATGACATTATAAAATAAGCATCTTTTGCTTAACATAATAGTCATCCTGGGGTATATATCCAGGATTTCTATTTTGGGAGGTATTTATTATGTGGAAATGAAAGATTTGCACCTTTTTTTCCTAATGCGGCACCATGACTGGATACAGAGATTTCATCTAATTCAGGGAATATCGTATTCAATCAAATAAACTTCATGATATCATCCCACTCTATATGATGGCAATTTTCAAAAATAAATTATTGTAGATGCATCTACATGTCTCTCAGCTTATAAGAAATTAGGATTTTTTAGGTCCATTGGTGGTATATAAATTACACATAAATTTATTTCAAGTCTCTAGTTCAGGGACCTTCCTCTTATTTCCCAGGCATTAGCCACCATCTGTGTTAGGCAGACTCCCACCTGAACCCTTTTGTGCAGACATAGGTTTATGTCTCTAATGGACCTGTCAATTCCCTGTTGGAAAGAAACTGAAGAGCTGGTTGAAAACTGTATCATTTTCAATCTTTAAATGGCTTTTAGGTCTATACTAATAAATTTTGAATGCATAGTTCATAATTTTTAGTTCAGCTACATAATTCTTATTTTGTTTACCATCTCAAGAGCCTTAGCATAAAATGCTACTTTCATAATTCTAGACCCTTAAGAAAAATGACCTGTCAGCTTGAGTTAAAAAGAGTTTATTTTTTAAACATTATAAGAAAAATCTTGTTCTCTGGAAGTACTAAACAAGCACCAAATCTTTTATTCAGATATTTTAAAAGTATACACAGTAGAATAAAAACTAAGCAGTAGAGGTATATGTGTAAATGTATTTCTTACTGTAATTCTATGTTACTGGATAATTTGTTGTAAATTATGCTATAGATAGAGAACATGGGGCATGTACAAGGTATAAGAAGATGGCATGGTGCATTGAAAAGTGTAGCACACGAGATTGAGAAAATTCTAGACTCATTTCTGTTTGTCGTTGATTATGTGACTTTTAACAAGTCATTTATTCTGTGTTTCATGGTTCATATCTATAAGTGGGGAAAACAATGTTTTCCTCTAACACATTATTTACTAACTAAATTAGACCTCACATATTTCCAAAATAACATATGGGTACCCACGGCACTTACTACCTAAGCCCCTTATGTTGAGCAATAGAATTGCTGGATCATAAGATGATTTATAGGAAGTAGTAAGAGGCATTTTTGTTAGAAGTGAAAATAAGCTCAATAAAAGTCAATATTTTTCTGCATAAAATAAATTGATTATCCATGGTAAAGTCTGGGATAGAGTTTTTCAACTCTATACTGGGAAGACCTCACCAAGGTACTGTGTTCTGTTCTGAAAGCTCACTTTAAGAGGTCCTTTAGTCAAATTGGGGAGCACATCCGGCTAGGCAATGAGCATGATTTGGGACCACTGTCTGGGGATGGACATGATAGAACTGAAGATATTTTACATAGAGAATGAATAAATTAGGGACTTGATCCGTATCTTAAATGGATTGAAGTAATAAATTTCTCAACATTGTAGGTGTTTAATCACTGTCTAGACATAGCTTTGGGGAACTTTTGTAAAAAAATTGGCTTAGATTATACATATATCTTAACTGCTGTGGTTCCTTTTCACTTAAATATTTATAAGTTTGTCATTTTATTACCATTTATTATTATTGGTTAATTGTTAAGTCATTAGATTAAAATAAATTTAATCTTTATAAGTATGCTTCCAGAAAACATCAGCTAAAAATCAAATACATTTATGTTACTAGCTTGTTCTAGTTTATCACATTTCCTCAGGCTCAATCTCAAAATATATATGACTTACTACTGATAAATGAAGTTATATTTTCTGCTTTAGCTTTCCAAGGTGTTTTTAAATCATGAGAACACTTTTTTCACCTTTGATATCATCTTATTTAGAAATCATTTAAAGAATGATTGGATGTATCTTAAGTATTTTCCAGGCCAATAGTTCATTATGTTTTCCCTTCCCTAACATTTTTGACTAGTGGTTGTCCATTTACAACTACTTCAAAACACAGGTACTTCCTAGTTCTTAAGGTATCTGGCATCTTTGGATAGGTCTTACTTCTAGAAAATCTTTCCTTTATATTAACCTAAGATCTGTCTTTCTATTGCTTGCTTTAATTTTCCCCATTGGCATCACTCAACACAAAACTAACACCTCTTGCTTATAAATGGATCTTTGAGTTATACATTTAAAAATATGGATCATGTCTTACCTTAAATCATGTCTTCTGTGATTCCTGCTTCAATAGGAATGTCATCATCACTCTGGCAACTTCACTTTTAATAATCTGTCTTTATACTTCCACTTAAAGTCTGTTATTTAGAACTGGACGTAATTCTAATACAGTTGTGGGCTACAGAGAGCAGAACAGGGCTTTCTCCTTCCTTGTTCTATTGTCTATCTGTATTAATGCAGCCTAAGGTTTTAATGGCTTTTTTGTAGTAGTTTGAACTTACACAACTCATTCATACAAATGATATTGTATATTGAATGCCTTTAGACAAAGAACTTTAGTCTTTTCGAGACAAAACAGTGAACCAAACAAAACTTGCCATTAGAGAACTATATTTAATAAAAACCCTTATTCTTTTTCATAATGTCTGTCATTAAATCATAGTCTCTCCCTTGAAATAATGTATTATCATTTACTCAAGTATAAGAGTTTAATGTTTTAATTAAATTTCATCTTGAAAATATATAGTATATTATTTTAATATTCTGAGATTTTATGGAACCTTGATATCATTATCTAAAGGATTTACAATTACTTGGCTGAATGAACAAAAGTAATAAAATCTCTATTGTTATTCACATTAAGAATTAAAATGTTGAGTGGGAAATGCTAACAATTGGGGTATGTAGAATGTATCGAGAAATCTCCAAAATGACATGTAGCACATTGTTCAGTACATTTGAGGATGAACAATTAACTGTGTATTTGTTCACTTGATTGTTCCTACATATAACTTATCTTTCTCTGTGCGTATGTGTTTGTGTGTGACATTATAAGAAAAGTCTTTGCCAATGCTCTTGTGAAGACTTATTTGCCAAATTTTGAGATAACTTCGCGTGAAGTGTGATGTTCTGTAGCTCAGTTGGCAGAGAAGAAGGAGAAAGGAGAGGACACGGCTTTGTCTTTTGTCTTTAGAGGTGAATATAAAAGGACCTGACTACAGAGGTTGACTTCTTAAAGGAACACAACCAGACATTCCTATTGTCCAAAAGACTAATTGACTCAGTTTAAAGGCAGCTATTTCAGGTATCTAATATTAAGTTGGATGAGTGGAGCACAGGAAGTGAGATGGAACCCAAGTATTGGTCAGTTCTTTTAAGAGTCAGGGAGTGAGCAGATGTCACGCTGATTCTCTCTATGGCTTTCTTACCCGGGAGGAGGGATAGTGTGAGTGAAGAATATAAGTGGGGCTTGTATTCTCTAGGTTGGTATTTAAGTTAGGGATATGGGATTACAGGGGTGTACAGAAAGTAACCAAACTAAGGAGTTACATGGTAGGGAGTAACACAATATTTTAGGCTATTCCAGCTCAGGAGGAAAACGGGGTAAAGTGGAGGGTTTCCCCTCATTGAGGTGGAAAAGGCTGATATAAGGAGGTTTTGGACACAATGAAACTTGGATCTTTGTATCTAAAGTCTTAGAGTACAGTTTGATTTAATAGTTATTAAGGCCAAGAAAAGGAATCATGGCCCTTGTCCTAGGTCTAGTGGAGAAGTCATAAATGTAAACATAATTTTATAAAATGATACAAAGAGTATATAAAAGTTATATATATATATATTGCAGTTTTTTTGGCCTGTTTTGCAAGCAATGCTAAAAATGGTTCATCAAGCTGAGGGAAAAGAACATTAATTAGTAACATGAAAACATATGAAGGTATAAAACTTACAGATAAAAATAAGTACATTGCCAAAGTCAAAGCACTCTACTACTTCATATGGGGTGTTAATCCATTATAGTTTTAGTTCAAAGAGTAAAAAAAAAAAATATATTAAAAACTACTATAGCAAAAGTAATGTGTTAAGGAATAAAAATAATAAAAGGGTGTAAATTGTAGTGACATCAAACACATAAAATATGTATATGGGTGAAAGTGTAGAGTTTCTCAACATAATGAAAATTAAGTTATTATCAGTCTAACATAGACTATGCTAAGTATAAGATTTTTTATGTAACCCTAAGAATAACTAAAAAGCAAAAACCTATGGTACAACATAAAAGATATAAAAGAAAGATTCAAAGCATACACTATAGAAATCATTAAGCCACAAAAGAAGACATTGAGGGAGGAAGCCTAGAACAAAATATCTATAAAACAAACAGAAAACAATGAACAAAATGACAGTAACATTCTTACCTACCAATAATTACTTTTAATGTAAATGGATTAAATTCTCTAAACAAAAGTCATAGAATGGTTCAATGGATAAAAAACCAACAATACTCAAGTATAAGCTGCCTACAAGTGAGTCACTTCACCTTCAAGGACACATAGAGGTTGAAAGTGCAGGGATGGAAAAAGAGATATCACACAAATATGTATGTAGAAATCAGAAGACAGCAAGGGTGGCTGTATCAGACAAAATATACTTTAAGTCAAAAACTAAAAGGAGACAAAGTATACCATTATGTAATGATAGAAATATCAGTTCATCAAAAGATATAAAAGTTATTAATATATACATACCCAACATTGGAGCATCAACATATAGAAAGCAAATTTAAGAGATCTGAAAGGAGAAATAGACTGGAATACACTAATATCAAGAAACTTTAATACCCCACTTTCAACAGAGTACATATTATCTAGGCAGAAAAATCAACAAAGAAACATTGTACTTAAATTACTCTTCAGACCATATGGACTTTTGGACATGTATAAAACATGCTGTCCAACAACAACAGAATAAACTTTCTTCTCAAGGGCACCCAGCACATTCTCCAGAATGGATCACATGTTAAGCCCAAAAAAATTCATAAACAATTAAAGAGGATTGCAATCATATTAAGTATCTTTTTATTGATATGTTTTTAATCCACTACTATTTGGATTCCTTTCACACTTATCAATTAGAGTAGTAAGTACTCCATTAAATAAAACTGATACAGGATTCCACCACTCAGGGCTAGACAGGCAGCCCCCCATTCTCTAGGCCCAGGTGAGCTCAGAGGTAAGACCCCCATTTCCAGGCACCAGCAGACCACCTTTTTAGGACACACGCTTTGGGCTCTGATAAAATTATGAACAAAGCATCCTGTGATTCCACCTTGGGTAGGAGCACATACCCTAATCCCTTCTCAGGGACAGAGACTGTAAAGAACCAACTGCCAGCCACGTGTAATCCTCTTAAAACCCTTAGATAAAAGAGTCCATGTGGAGACTCCCCAATGACTTCTTTAATTCTTTCCCCTTCCAGAAGCTCTGGCACTTTTTTACTTCTTCTGTATTCCTTTCTAACTTCTAATAAAAGTCCTATTTTACCACTGATCTGTGGTCTGTGGGTTCATTCTTTGAAACCCCTAGACCAGGACCTACTGAAGAGTGAAATTTCAGTATCAAAACTGCTCCCATTAATATAATTGCATATATTATTGAAAGAGATTTATATGGATGGTAGTCTATTCAAACTCTTACCACTCTACATACAGACATGTCTTCAGGGAACACCTCACTCAAACCATAATCTTTTTGTGTTTGTTTGTTTTTTTGAGACAGAGTCTCACTTTGTTTCTTCTAGTAGAGTGCCATGACGTCATAGCTCACAGGGACCTCAAATTCTTGGGCTCCAGTGATTCTCTTGCTTCAGCCTCTGGAGTAGCTGGGATTGCAGGTGCCCCCCACAACACCCGGCTATTTTTAGAGGCGAGGTCTCACTCTGGCTCAGGCTGGTCTTAAACCTGTGAGCTTAAGTAATCCACCCACTTCGGCCTCCCAGAATGCTAGGATTACAGATGTGAGCCACTGCGCCCTGCCTCAAACCTCAATCTTGATCAAATTTCTCCTTTAATTCTCTTTTCCTGTTATTATTTTGAACAGGGAACTGTCACATTCCCGTATTCACAAGTCTAAACTTTTTAGAGGATAAATGATATTAAGGTGACTCAGAAATAGTTCCACAGTTGAAAATAAATCTTTCTACCCTCGTCCCAGGAAGAATGCAATAAAAAAGTATCTAAATTAACTGTATCTGTACTTGCCGTTTTCCTTTCAATTTTAGTATTATTTTAGTTGTGTCTATTTTAAAAAGAGCTGACAGCATATCAGATCAAAGTAGATGAAAGTTGAGTATTAAAAAAATCCAATGTCTTTTATATATTTTTGTCTAAAAGTTATAAATATACATGAATGGGACCATAATAAAATTTGATTTGAACATTAAATTTAAACATGTATTAAATTTTAAAATATTGTCACTTCTGTTTGTTAAAAAGGAAGTACATAAATGCTAGTAAAATTCTGAAGAAGAAGTTGTAGGACATTTTGGAATGCTTCTGTGCAAACAGCTGCTCTGCCTATACTGATTAGGTAAAGAAGCTATTGAGTTTGCCTTTGTGATACTTCAAATCTTACAAGTACCTTGCAAAAAAAAACTGTGGGGGCACCTCACAATGCTAATGCTAAAACTTCTACACATCAGATTATACTGTGAAATTTTATTTAAGTGAAAAATAGAAATATTTGATAGCAAATCATATATCATTTACATATTTTATTGATCTAATTTATTTTTAGGTGCAAATGCATAATTCATTTTTAAAATAGTTGTTGCTACTTTTTTCTCCTGCTGTGAAAAATTATGTTTTATAATATCATCTTGAATGAAGTGTGATATGAAAATGCAAGGAATTTTTTTTTTTTTTTTTTTTTTTTTAGAAAATAGTGATTTGAATTTTGCTTTTGAAATGTGACTCTAGGAAACTTAGAGAAAAACAATTGATTATTATAAAGCTAGCGAGAGAATATAGAAAACATGTTATCACTGATATAACTTAAGTATATAAAAACTTGCTTTGTTTGGTAAGGGGTCCCCAAAAGGATTCCTATTAGAGTTATTATATCTATCAGAATGTTAGAGATGAGGCTATAAAGATGGATATATGTGAATGTTCAAACAACTATAATAGAATGCTGCAGGGAAGAATCAGTAGAATTTCTGCTGAGCCACTGAATGGACCATTAAGAAGCAAAATTTCAGCAGACTGAAAATAGAAACTGGATTATGAAGAACTTTCCAATTCTAATCGCAGACACGTTAGTTTTGTTAACAAAGATCTATGTGCCTAGTTGATGAAGATTTTCTTGTTCAAAGAAAATAGAATAAGTGTAATATAATTTCCCTGGTGATTCTGGAGATATTAGGCTGTTTGGATAAAAGAGTATTCATTGTGATTCTTCCTGTAAGTCTTTGCCCAATAAGTAGAGAAAAATCTACGTGATTAGGTAACAAGTGGGAAGAAAGAGAAAGATGTGAAAAATAAAGTGATCCCTAGTGAGGATTATTTTGAAACACATTCTATAGATAGTGACCAGATGAGAGAACCATTATCTACATAAACAAAGCATAACCTGTTTCTAGACATCTTCTATTAACATTTTGGCTAAGATCACTTTAGAAGAGCCAGGCTTATGTAGAAATGAGCTCAGGTCAATTAAATGACCTTGTTTAGTAAAAAGACCTTGTTTCTTCTAACTATGTTAATTTTATTTAAACAGTTTTTATCTTTACCTTTTTTTTTTTTTTTTTTTTTAAAGGTTGAACATCAACCTTAAAAAAGCCAGTTCAGTAAATGACCTCGTTTCTTCTATGTTCAGTAAATGACCTTGTTTCAGGTCAGTAAATGACCTTGTTTCTTCTATGTTAATTTTATTTAAACAGTTTTTGTCTTTACCTTTATTATTTTTTTTAAAGTTGAACATCAAATTTTATTTTTATATTTATTTTTTTTTAGAAACAGAGTCTCACTTTGTTGCCCTCAGTAGAGTGCTGTGACATCCTCCAGCTCTTGGGCTTAGGTGATTCTTTTGCCTCAACGTCCTGAGTAGCTAGGACCACAGGCACTTGCCATAATGCCCAGCTATTTAAACAGTCTTTATCTTGTTTCCATAATAGCTTTAAGTAATGATCAGTTTGATTCTCTTTCTATTTACTAAATAAAGCTCTTTTGGTTTCTATAGCAGCTGGACACCAAGGACTAAGGGGGGGGTGTGTGTGCAAAAGACTCACAGGTGTAAGGATATGTTTTTGATTATAAAGAATTGTTATAAATATATAATTCCTCAATATGTTCTTTATGAATGTATTCTTCATGTTGATGTTCATTTAAATTTATATTTACAAACATAATTTATCTTTAGGAGAATAGAATAATAATAATTTTTTTTTAGAATTGAGAATATATAAATGGTCTTAACGAATATTTTAGAATACAAAGAATTTCATGTTTAATTTTAATTTTATTCTTAAATCCAATTTCCCCCCTTCTCTTCTTTTGTTTCTCATATTTTAATTCTTCCTCTTTCTTCTCAATTACTAGTTTCTTAAAATGACATCATAATAACATGAGACCTAGTCAGTCCAATAGAAGAAATAAATAAATTAGGTGAAGTAGTGAATTGTTTGACTTCTGTGGAGATGCAAACTTGTAAAGAGAGGGTAATTTCAAATATTTCTTAAAGGAAATTTAAAGTTGATACTTTCTCATAAGTAGAGTAGAATATGTGGGTCATTATGAAAGTTTTGAGATACATTAAAAAAAAAAAAAACACACCAAATATAGAATCTGTGTGGACAGCAACAAATGAAGCCTCCCCTAAACACCAATATGCTGAACAAGTTGAAATTTTCACAGATGGATCAGAAAGGTCACTGTCGACTGTGTTTTCTGGAAGTGAAATAATGGGCAATAACAGTCTGCCTCAAAACTTTTGTAGTGACCCACATAAATCACCTAGCATTAGCACAAATATTTGGAATGAGCATTTTATTTTATTATTTTATTTTTTTAATATACAATAAATGTACTTTTTAAAATTATTAAATCATAGCTGTGTACATTAATGCGATCATGGGGCACCATACACTGCTTTTATAGACCATTTGATACATTTTCATCACACTGGTTAACATAGCCTTCCTGGCATTTTCTTAGTTATTGTGTTAAGACATTTATATTCTACATTTATTAAGTTTTACATGTATCCTTATAAGATGCACCACTGGTGTAATCCCACCGATCACCCTCCTTCTGCCCATCCTTCACTTTCCCTTCCCTCCCTCTCCCATATTCTTAGGTTATAACTGGGTTATAGCTTTCCTGTGAAAGCCATAAATTAGTTTCATAGTAGAGCTGAGTACATTGGATACTTTTTTCCATTCTTGGGATACTTTACTAAGAAGAATACGTTCCAGCTCCATCCATATAAACATGAAAGAGGTAAAGTCTCCATCTTTCTTTAAGGTGGCATAATATTCCATGGTGTACATATACCACAATTTATTAATCCATTCATGGATGGATGGGCACTTGGGATTTTTCCATGACTTAGCAATTATGAATTGGGCTGCAATAAACATTCTGGTACAAATAATCTTTGTTATAATGTGATTTTTGGACTTCTGGGTATATACTTAGTAGAGGAATTATAGGATTGAATGGCAGATTTATTTTTAGATCTCTAAGTGTTCTCCAAACATCTTTCCAAAAGGAAGGTATTAATTTGCATTCTCACCAGCAGTGTAGAAGTGTTCCCTTTTCTCCACATCCACACCAACATCCCTGGTCTTGGGATTTTGTGATATGGGCTAATCTTACTGGAGTTAGATGATATCTCAAGGTAGTTTTGATTTGCATTTCTCTGATGATTAAGGATGATGAGCATTTTTTCATATGATTGTAGGCCTGCGATGGGATCACTTGTTCTTTTCTTCCTTATATGTTTGAGTTCTCTGTGGATTCTGGTTATCAAACCTTTGTCGAAGACATAACCTGCAAATATATTCTCCCATTCTGAGGGCTGTTTCCTTGCTTTACTTACTGTGTTCTTGGCTGTGCAGAAGCTTTTTAGTTTGATCAGGTCCCAGTAGTGTATTTTTGAAGCTGCTTCAATTGCCAGGGGTGTCCTCCTTATAAAATACTTGCCCAGACAGATTTCTTCAAGGGTTTTCCCTGCACTCTCTTCTAGTATTTTTATAGTTTGTGTCTTAAGTTTAAATCTTTAATCCAGTGAGAGTCTATCTTAGTTAATGATGAAAGATGTGGGTCCAGTTTCAGTCTTCTACAGGTTGCTGGCCAGTTCACCCAGCACCATTTGTTAAATAGTGAATCTTTTCCCCACTGAATGTTTTTAATTGGCTTGTCAAAGATCAAATAACCCTAAGTAGCTGGATTCATCTCTTGGTTCTCCATTCTGTTCCAGACATCTTATTCTCTGTTTTTGTGCCAGTACGATGCTGTTATGATCACTATCGATTTATAGTATAGTCAGTCAGGTAGTGTGATTCCTCCTGCTTTGTTTTTATTTCTGAGTAATGCCTTGGCTATGTGAGGTTTTTTCTGATTCCATATAAAACGAAGTATTATTTTTTCAAGATCTTTAAAGTATGACAGTGGAGCTTTAATAGAGATTGCATTAAAATTGTATATTGCTTTAGGTAGTATGGACATTTTAATAATGTTGATTCTTTCCAGCTATGAGCATGGTATGTTTTTCCATTTGTTAACATTTTCACCTATTTCTTTTCTTAGAGTTTCATAGTTCTCTTTATAGAGATCTTTCACATCCTTTGTTAGATAAACTCTCAAATACTTCATCTTCTTTGGCACTACTGTGAATGGAATAGAGTCCTTAACTGTTTTTTCAGCTTGACTATTGTTGGTATATATAAAGGCTACCAATTTATGAGTGTTGGTTTTGTAACCTGAGATGTTGCTGTATTCCTTGATCACTTCTAAGAGTTTTGTAGTACAATCTCTGGTGTTTTCCAGATATATGATCATATCATCTGTGAAGAGAGAAGTTTGATCTTCTGCTCAGCTTCTTATTGGAGGATCTATCCAACACTGCCGAAGGAGTGTTGAATTCTCCAACTATTATGGAGCTGGAGGAAATCAAATTGCTCATGTCTCTTAGAGTTTCTCTTATAAATTGAGGCGCATTCTTGTTGGATGCATAAATATTCATAATTGAAATATCATCATATTGAGTATTACCCTTAACAAATATGAAGTGACCATTCTTATCCTTCCTTAATTTTTTGGTTTAAAGCCTATTGTGTCTGCAAATAGAATTGCAACACTTGCTTTTTTCTGATTACCATTTGCCTGAAATATGAACAACCATCCTTTCACCCTGAGTCTATATTTATCTTTTAAGGTAAGATGTGACTCTTGTATGCAGCAAATATGTGGCCTGAGTTTTTGTATACAGTCAGCTAAGCTGTGCCTCTTCATAGGACAGTTTAAGCCATTCACATTAATGGAGAATATTGATAAGTCTGGTAAAATTTTGGGTATCGAGTATTTTGAAAGTCCAGTGGACATTTTTAATCCTTTTGCCACTGTGGAAGTTGGAGTTTGATTAAAAGTTTCTGAGTGAGTTTACTTTTGTGGTAGAGGATTGGGCTGGTAATTATGGAGGACAAGTCTGAGAATATCCTGAAGAGCTGGTTTGGTTATGGCAAATTTCTTCAACATATGAATGTCATTAAAGTATCCAATTTCACCATCATAAATAAAACTCAGTTTATCTGGTACAGGATCTGGGGTTGAAAGTTATTTTGCCTTAGGAGATTAAAAGTCAATGAACAACCCCTTCTGTCTTGAAAAGTTTCAGCAGAGAGATCTGCAGTCATTCTAAAATTCTTCCCTTTGTAGGTAATGGATTTCTTGTTTCTGGCTGCTTTCAGAATTTTCTCCTTCATATTAACTTTAGTGAAGTTAATTATGATATGCCTGGGGGATGTCTTA
>CAUYPK010024349.1:0-10688 GCA_963574355.1 Loris lydekkerianus
CCATTGGCCAACCTAATCAGGGAAAAAAGAGTGAAATCTCTAAATTCATCAATCAGAAATGACAAAGACAAAACAACAACAGACTCCTCAGAAATCCAAAAAATTCTAAATGAATATTATAAGAAACTCTATTCTCAGAAATATGACAATCTGAAGGAAATTGACCAAAACTTGGAAGCACGTCGCCTCCCAAGACTTAACCAGAACCAAGTGGAAATGTTGAACAGGCCCATATCAAGTTCTGACATAGATTCAACCATACAAAACCTCCCTAAAAAGAAAAGCCCAGGACCAGATGGTTTCACATCAGAATTCTACCAAACCTTTAAAGAGGAATTAATACCTATACTACTCAAACTGTTCCAAAACGTAGAAAAAGAAGGAAGACTACCCAACACATTCTATGAAGCAAAGATCACCCTGATCCCAAAACCAGGAAAAAACCCAACAAGAAAAGAAAATTATAGAGCAATATCACTAATGAATATAAATGCAAAAATATTCAACAAGATCCTAACAAACAGAATCCAGAAACACATAAAACAAATGACACATCATGACCAAGTTGGTTTTATCCCAGGATCTCAAGACTGGTTCAATATACGTAAATCTATAAACGTAATTCAGCACATAAACAAATTAAAAAACAAAGACCAAATTATTCTCTCAATCGATGCAGAAAAAGCGTTTGATACATCCAGCATCCCTTCATGATCAGAACACTTTAAAAAATTGGTATAGAACGATCATTTCTTAAACTGATAGAGGCCATCTACAGAAAACCCACAGCAAATACCATATTAAATGGAGTTAAATTGAAATCATTTCCTCTCAGATCAGGAACCAGACAAGGCTGCCCACTGTCCCCACTCCTTTTTAACATTGTAATGGAAGTTTTAGCCATCGCAATTAGGGAAGAAAATGTGATCAAGTGTATCCATATAGGGTCAGAAGAGATTAAACTTTTGCCCACACAAACTTATTTCTTTATTCAAACAAAACTTTAACAGATACCTAAGGAAATTATTTATCTTTTATTGAAGCCATTATTCTTTCTTCACATAACTGCAATAAGAGCCATATTAGCATTCTCATTTCATTGTCAATAATAGGAGATAACACTTGAAAAGCAAGCAGCAACAAGTACTTTCAATGCTGTTGTAGGATCCTATATGCTAGAGGAAGATAAAGGCCATAAAAACACAGGGAACACTTCAGAACATTTTCTGGGAGTCCAGTGGTCTGGTACATGTTGGGATATCAAGTCTATTTCTTCTAGTGCAAATGAGTCCCTTCAATTTTTGGAGGCAATATTTACTACACTTGAGTTTACTGGCTGGAATCATTTACCCATATCTCTGAAAGTCCTACAACTTTAAGCAGGACCTAGGGCAAGAAAATCTTATCCAGCTGGGTCAGGAAATTGTGAAAGTCCCAGCTACTCAGGAGGCTGAATTGTAAATTGTAAATTGTAATAGTCCCAGCTACTCAGGTGGCTGAGGCAAGAGAATCACTTAAGCCTAAGAGTTTGAGGTTGCTGTGAGCTGTGATGCCATGGCACTCTACCCAGGGCAATGTAAAAAGACTCTGCCTGGAAAAAAAAACAAACAAAAAAAAACAGCAGCTTATGAAAGTCTTTACCAATGGGCTCAAAATAAGTGATTTCTTTCATGTTCTTTGGATTCATGAACACTCACATATCATTTTTAAAATTCCACTTAGTCTTTATTTGATATATCTGTATTATTTATTTATTTATTTATTTATTCATTTTTTGAGTCAGAGCCTGAAGCTGTCTCCCTGAGTAGAGTGCTGTGGCATCACAGCTCACAGCAACCTCCAGCTCCTGGGCTTAAGCGATTCTCTTGACTCAGCCTCTCAAGTAGCTTGGACTATAGGCTCCCGCCACAACATCTGGCTATTTTTTTATTGTAGTTGTCCTTGTTTGCCAGGCCTGGGCTGGATTTGAACCTGCAAGCTCTGATGTATGTGGCTGGCGCCTTAGCCGCTTGAGCTACAGGTACTGATTCTATTTTGATTTTAGCAAGAAAAAATAATTTTTTTTTTTTTTTGAGACAGAGTCTCACTGTGTTGCCTCTCAGTAGAGTGCCATGGCGTCACAGCTCACAGTAACCTCCACCTCTGGGGATTAAGCGATTCTCTTGCCTCAACCTCCCAAGTAGCTGGGACTATAGGTGTCCACCACAACCCCTGGCTATTTTTTTTTTTTTCTGTAGTTGTCATTGTGATTTAGCTAGTTCAGGTATGTCACTGAGCTATGGGTGCCAAGCCAAGAAAAAGAAAATTTGGGGTGGGGCCTGTGGTTCAGTGGGTAGGGCACTGGCCCCACATACCAAGGCTGGTGGGTTCAAACCAAGCCCCAGCCAAACTGCAACAACAACAAAAAAAAGTTGGGCTTTGTGGCATGTGTCTTCAGTCCCTGCTACTCAGGAGGCTGAGACAAGAGAATCACCTAAGCTCAAGAGCTGGAGGTTGCTGTAAGCTGTGTGATGCCAGGGCCCTCTACCAAGGATGATAATGTGAGACTCTGTCTCTAGAAAAAGAATTAAAAAAATTTTTTTGAGACAGAGTCTCACTATGTCACCCTCCATAGAGTGCTGTGGCATCACAGCTCACAGCAACCTCCAACTCCTGGGCTTAAGCGATTCTCTTGCCTCATTCTCCTGAGTAGCTGGGAGTACAGGTGCCCACCACAACACCTGCCCAGCTACTTTTTTGTTGCAGGTTTCATTGTCGTTTACCTGGGCTGGGCTGGATTTGAACCCAACAGCCTGGACTGGTGCTGTAACAAGTGAGCTATTGGTGCTCAGCCAGATCTCTCTTGTTATTTACGTAACTGTAAAATTATAAATGGTAAGTTAATTTCTCCCATTGCTGTAAAAAATCACTACAGACTTATGGCTCAAATCAACACAAAATCATTATCTTAGTTCTGGAGGACAGAAGTAAGACAAGATTCTCACTATGCTAAAATCAAACTGTTGGCAGGGCTGTGTTCATTTCTCTAGGCTCTAAGACAGTGCTTCTCAACCTTCCTACTGCTGCAATTTATTTTCATTGTTAAAAATGGGTCCCCCTCCCAAAAAAAGGGGGTCCTGCCCCACAGGTTGAGAACTGCTTCTCTAAGAGATACTCTGATTACTTGTTCATTCAGTTTGTTTGTGGAATTCAGTTTCTTGCACTTGTGTAGACACCGAGGTCTGTGTTTCCTTGCTGACTGTCACTCAGGGTTTTTCTAGTCTCTAGAGCCTGTCTGTCTCCTTTGGCATGGGGCCCTTTTCTGTATCTTCAGAGCCATCGATGGTGGTGGAGGGGGGGCTGGAGTTATCAAATCAGTCTCTAACTTTGAATTGTTCCTGCCTCTTCTTCTGTCTCCTATCTCTGACTAACTCTTTTGCCAACCTCTTCTATTTTTAAGGCATATGTGATTACCTTGGGCCCACTGGGGTAATTGGAAAAATCTCCTATTTTAAAATGTCACCTTAACTTCATGTACAAAGTCCCTTTTGCCAAGTAAGGTAGCATGGTCACAGATTCCAGGAATTGGGGCATGGACATATTTGGAGGGCAATTATTTGCCTACCACATATGCTCTATTTCCTGTAGTTTTGTTTTAAAATATTTCAATACACTGATTGCAAAACAGCCTCTTAAAACCAGAGAAGATAGATAAAACAAGCAACAGAAGAGCAGGAGCATGTCATATTATGATAGGTGGTACCAAATGGCTATTGGAAGGAGTTAGAGTTAAATACAGTTACCACTTACACCTCTTCTATACTATAAAAACCCAATTCTCTGGTCTGAGTGATTTGCTCTTTTTATCCCTGAGTCTTGTTTTCCTACCTCTCTTGTTTATGGTGTTTACTCCCATTTAAAGTGCTATTTGGCTTTCTCTCTTTTTATCCAAATCCGTCATGGCTGTGCTCAGGTTCTCCATCTGCCTGGTGCTGCCCATGACTTCAGAAATCACACTGACCTCCTCTCTCTGAACACAAATCACTGGATATATTTATTCAGCACTCAGTAGCATACTACTCTTACTACTTTTCACACCATGTCTTTTCTTTCCAGTTGAATTTCTGCTTTCTCAAGGGCATTGCCCAGACTTTTTTTTTTGCTTTCATAACATCTAACAATGTTTCTGACTATGGGTTTCTGTCTTCCCTAGAAGACTGTGAAGTCATTTTAAGACAACTTCAAGTCTATACATGTATGTTTTTCTTCAGTCAGTGCATGCCATGATACACTGCTAGTATCCAAATTTGTTGAATACAGTAGGCACTTAATAAGCATTTTATAGATAAATTTAGAATAGTAAAATAAAGAAAATGTTGGGTATAGAGATTTTTGGAAGTTTAAAATTTGAACTACTTTGAGATTATAACTTTATTACTGTATATTTTTTATGTGTATTAAAATTTTTAACACTTTGCTAATGATTGCTCCTGAGGGAAAGAACTGGTAATATATATTTTAGTATACCTCCCTTCCTGTTTTACACTGACATGTGTATGGTGGTTATTCAGGAAATACTTGTTCATTAATTGGTTTCTTTGAACTGTAATTTTTTGTGAAAATAAAATACAGACTTGGGGTATACCCATGGCATATGTGGTCACTTAAAGTTACATAATCACATAAGCTTAAATTTTTAGTTTGTTTGAAGGCATGAATTAGATTTGATTGGCATATTCTCTAGGTTTTTACAACCTTTCTTTCCTGGCATGTTTGCTATAGAATTTAGACTCTAGGTATTCAATGGACATAATAAAGAGCTAATTTTAATTTAATAAAATTATAATGTTAATTATTTCTCAGGTGAATGCAAAACATTGACACAAGAATCATGCCAGTATCTCCAGTATTAACTCAGGCAGTGGAAGCCCTGCAGGATCGACCTGTGTTGTGTATGTTGGTGACTTTCTTCTTCCTTTTAACTTTTTTTTTTTTTTAACTCTGATAGTGAGAAATGACTTTCTACTAATTAAAAAAGAAACCATACTTTTCCTTTGATAATTTACATTAATTTTTAGTATTATAAAATTTATAGTTTGAGTAATATTCATAATTTACAGTATTTTCATCTCAACTTGCATGTATATCAGCCTATTTGAATAATACATGCTGTAGAATACAATATGGAGAGGAAAATCAAGGTGTCCCTGTATCTAGACTACCTCTTATTTATGTAGAGGCCAGGAGCTTTCACCAGTCTGTCATGTCATTTAACTCTGTTGGAATTCTAAGTAATTAAAACTCCTGTGTCAACCACGCCTGGAGAGAAGGAAGTCATATTGGGACTATAGGAAATGATTACCCAGAGATGAAAAAACAAATATTTAATATCAGTGTTCTATTAATATAATTCAAGAAAAGAGAGGGTCCAGGTCTTTGATGGGGTAATGCCTTAGGTAAGAATCCTATACATTTTATTTATTTATTTATTTATTTTTTGAGACAGTCTCATTATGTTGCCCTTTGTAGAGTGCAGTGTCATTGTAGCTCACACCAACCTCAAACTCCTGGGCCCAAGAGATTCTCTTGCCTCAGCCTCCTGAGTAACTGGGACTACAGGTGCCTGCCCCTATCCCCGGCCACCTTTTGGTTGCAGTTGTCATTGTTGTTTAGCAGGCCCAGGCCCAGCCCCAGCTGGAACCCACCAGCCTCCATGTATGTGGCTGGCACCCTACTCACTGAGCTACAGGCACTGAACCAGAATCCTGTACATTTTAAACGTGATATATATATTTTTATTTTGTATAGCATGGCCATAAAGTTCATGGGCAATTTAAATAGTTGCCCATGAACTTTATGGATACCCCAATTTTCTTTTTTTGTTTCTCATAAAATAGAAAGTAAATTCTTTTTTTTTTTTTTTTTTTAATGCCTAGGGTGGTATGAGAATTAAACTTTAGGTAATGAATGGGTTGATGATAATTCAGGAAACAGAAAACTAGGGGACTCTTACCAAGGTATTAAATCCTGCTGTGAATCATTCCTTTTAGGTATTGCTCATGCTATTTTTTAGACGATTTCTCCATTACTTTCTGACTTGGAATGTTACTTCTCCTATAATAAGTTTACAGAACACAAATGCTGTGACAACTTTATAAAATAATAACACTCAAGTGCCACTTTCTTTTTCTTTCTTTTTTTTTTTTCAAGTGCAACTTTCTGAGTATTGTGTGTTAAGCATTTTTCTGAGTGGTAAAAACACCACATCAGTAAAGCACTGCCCTCAAGTTGCTTTATTTTACAGAACCAAACATAAACAAATGCATTTTAATCAACTATATTAATTATATAGGATAAGGTCATATCCCAGATGCCATATGGAGGAAGTATCCTGGAGCAAGGGAAAGTATAATATCACAGAAAGTTTCCTAAAGGAAGTAGGAGCAAGGGAAAGTATAATATCACAGAAAGTTTCCTAAAGGAAGTAGGTATAAAGTGAGTTGTGATGGTTGAATAGATTTTTTCTTAGAGGAAAAGTTAGGACAGGCTCTGTGCTTGTAGATCAGTGGTTAGGGTACTGGCCACATGAACCAGGGCTGGTAGATTTGAACCTGGCCCAGTCCTATTAAAACAAAACACAAATAGCCAGTCTTTGTGGCTGGTTGTCCCAGCTACTTGGAAAGCTGAGGCAAGTAAATCGCTTGAGCCCAAGAGTCTGAGGTTGCTGTGAGCTATGACGCCACAGCACTCTACCAAGGGTGACATAGTGAGTCTCTGTCTCAAGAAAGAAAGAAAGCAAGAAAGAAAGCAGGAAAAAAAGCAAGAAAGCAAGAAAGCAAGAAAACAAGAAAGCAAGAAAGAAAGAAAGAAAGAAAAGTTAGGAAGTTAGGACGGAACATTCCAGGTTGAGAAAGCATCAGGTTCAAAGATGTGGAGTAAGAGGGTGCAAAGGTGTGGAGTAAAAGGGAACCTACACTTTGGGGAAATTACATGCAGAAGCTTGCCCTGGCTCTTGAGTTAGTGACAAAGGCCAGATCATAACAGCCCCAAATGTTGGGTGTATACATGTGATCAACTAATGTTCATTGTTGACCAACAGCTTAGCGGTTTATTTCTGTTTTGAAATTTCTTTCTTAACTTTTTCACTTTTCACTGCCATTCTTGAGTCTTTATTAATTTAAGCATTTGGTGTTTGATTTTGATCAGGTATTAACAATGTGTACAGATTAATATTTGTTCACATGGCTAATCTTTTTTTTTTTTAAATGCCATTGTAGGCTTGGGTCCCATAGCTCAGCGGTTACGGCGCTGGCTACATATACAGAGCCTGGCGGCTTCCAACCTGGCCCAGGCCTGCCAAACAACAATGACAATTACAACAAAAACATAGCTGGCTGATGTGGTAGTTGCCTGTAGCCCCAGCTATTTGGGAGGCTGAGGTAAAAAAATTGCTTAAGCTGAAGAGTTTGAAGTTGGTGTGAGCTGTGATGCCACAGCACTCTATCAAGGACAACAAAGTGAGACTCTGTCTCAAAAAAAATGCCTTTGCATGTTTTGGGCATCTGAAAAAGACAGCCAACTTCTACCATGCAAATACATTTTTACTAAGTTACGATTCTTGATCAACACTTGGAAAGGAGCAATATTGAATAATGGTTTTATAAAAAGGTGGGCTCTTGAGTCAGATTTATTTGACAAAGCCTTAAAACCTTATAAGCTTTCAGTTTCCATGGCTATCAAATGAGTGTAATAATAATGCCTATTTGACAGCGTTTTCTGAAGATTCAGTTTGTTCAAGATTTTGACAGCGTTTTCAAGATTCAGTTTACTTAGTAGTGTATAATGCTTGGCACATTACTAAATTATTCATATTATTTTTATTTTGAGAGGGGTGACTGGAAAGCTCTTGTAGGATAATATTTAGAAATAAACATATTCTACATCAAGCACACAAAGTGAATTCAGTGTGAGTTTTAAATGACTTGCTTTTCTTCCAGAGGCTTAAGAAACCTGGACACCTCCCTCCCCCCAGGCTACACACAGAGTTGGCTTACTTGGAGTTATAAAATCCTTAAGCCATTTCTCTGAAGCTGTATACCCCGTGAAGCCTGAGATCAAAGGGCATGCCACCCTTCCTCAGAGATACAGGCTGAATGCTTCCTCAGAGATACAGACTGAATGCTGACAAATACAATAGACCCATATTGAGGGCAAAGAAGTCAAGAAGACTAAGACCCAGTCTCCTTTACAACTAGAGAGTGGCTTCCAACCCCCATCACATATAGGAAATCTAGCATGTGTTCTCCATTTCTTAATACCACATTGCCACCTGGGCTCCAGGCAACATGCAGACTTAATATACAAAATAGAATATTATACATTTATATATATTTTATAAAATATTATATATAAATATATATTTGCATATATTTTACATATATATCAAATCATAAACAATAACACACAGATATTTTTGCTTCTTTTCTCTGTCATTTTCCTCTTCTTTTCTTACTCTTGTTGGCAGTGTTGTTGTTTAGTTCTTTTGTGGGGGTTGTATTATATTTTTATTTTTAATTTCTTTCAATAGCAAGGGTTCCACCATTTTTGTTACCCATTTCAGCACCTTTTATTCTAATTTTCCTTTTTATATCTCTTCTTTTTCTTTCTTTTTTTTTTTTTTTTTTGCAGTTTGTGGCCAGAGGTGTGTTTGAAAGCACCACCTCTGGCATATGGTGCCAGTTCCCTACTCCTTTGAGCCACAGGCACTGCCCCTTTTTTTTTTCTTTTGGTAGAGATTTTTCTACTTTTCTCATTGCTCCCACATAAATTTCTCACACAACAACTAAGAAATCCCTTTTTTCTTCTTCTTTATCTTATCAAAATGTATTTTTAATTTTCCTTATCTATTCATATTATATTTGCCTTCTTTTCTCTTCTCTGAAGGCTGCAGAATCATACCACTGGTCTGAATGGGGGTCACAGCATTGATATGGCTCAAAGAGGCCACAAGCTCATGGTCTAGGATATCCTTCTAGGCTTTACCTTTGGTAAGAAGGGATTGGTAAGTTTTCACTGCAACATACTGCTCATATCTTTGCATAGTTGGGGGTTATGGGGGTTTTCCTTTTGCCAGGGATGGTAAGGAGCTCCTGACTTCCAGGAACCTGCCCAGCCTGCACCGTGCTCCCTTCCAATTCTTAGAATTGCAGGTGTGGTTAAAGCACTCTGCCAAACACCATCATTTCTCCTGATGCTCTCTTTCTCTCTTATTGTCCTTGTTCTCTCATTTTCATCAATTCTTTCCTTTTACCCCCTCCTTTCTCTCTCTCCTCTTTATTGTTTTATTTTATTTCTCTTTTCTCACTCTTTACTCTTATCTTTCTTTTCTTCTTAAGTTCAGAAAATTGAAAGTCTAACCCAAAATTCACAACATTCAGTGAAATAAGAAACTAACCAACCGTTGGTACACTAACCAACCTTTTCTTATCTAATTAACTAGTCTTATCTAATTAACTACTCTGCAACCCTAAAGAGAAGGAAATATATACAGTAATGCTCTAATTTTCCCAATAAATATAATAAAAAAAACTCTTCATTCTGGAATTTGTTCATCTTCACAGAATCAACATTTGCCCAAATCATGGGAATTCTGCAAGTATTACAATATATTTGCCCTACATAAACATAATACACTTTCATAGTAGAAAGATGAAGGCTGAAACCAGGTCTGCTTTTAAGAGACATTTTCCATGGAGGAGAATAAATGAGGCTGGATACAGCTTGCCTCTGCTATTACCAGAATCAAAGTTTTCACTCATCTACCTTTTAGGAGAATATTGGGTAAGCAAGTGCACTCTGAGAAATGCAGGACTGAATACCAACAAAATGTGCATGTGTCAACTAATGGGAACAAGATAATACAAAAAGATTATGCAGCCCAATTAACTCCCTAAATAACAGTAACACACAGTCTAAAAAGTCCTAGATTATAATTTTAACAAAAGAATAAAACAAGAGAGGTGAAGACAAGATGGCTGACTGAAAACAGCTTTCCACAAAGGCTCCCATCCAGAAGGAGAGTTAAAGGATAAAAATTTAGCAAGTAACCTGGTGGATTTGAGCTGCACCAAGAAAGAAGGCTGAAGAACACACATCAACCCCGCTGAGGAAAGCTGCGACCACAAGGATACAAACAAAAGGTACAAAATCCATTACCAAGTGGACAGAGTCCCCTCCCCCATGAGAATGGCTTGAAGTGCCCCACAAACAAATGGGCAGAGTTCTAAGGGCCTCCCACTACACTCCACAGGATAGATCCTCTAAAATCTGGACCTACCTCCCCTACTAGGATGCCTTGGTGTTCTCCTGCCAGGAATAAAACTGTATAAAACTGTATATATTCTCCACCTGCAACCCTGAGCTCTCAACACCACTCCACTCTCACTCTGAGGTCTAGAGGCCTGTCCCCCAGGAGTCCAGACTCTTGGGTGATTTCTCGAGGGGTGTGGACAGCGCCTAAGCTGCAGCTGGTCAGTGCTGACTTTGGAGCACGGGAGTGAGGAGAGGATGGTCGGCTGAGAGGGAACTACACCAGAGCAGCAGTTCCTGGTAGCACAATCCAGCAGCTGTCTTTTAGCAGCAATACGGCTCATACCCGGATATTCTGAAGCTACACCCCCTGTCTCCCTGGGCAACCAGAGGAGGCCAGC
>CAUYPK010024350.1:0-10438 GCA_963574355.1 Loris lydekkerianus
TACTTTGAGATATCACCTAACCCCAGTAAGAGTAGCCCACATAACAAAATCCCAAAACCAGACATGTTGGCGTGGATGCGGAGGAAAGGGCACAATTCTACACTGCTGGTGGGAATGCCCACTAATATGTTCCTTCTGGAAGGATGTTTGGAGAATACTCAGAGACCTAAAAATAGACCTGCCATTCGATCTTATAATTCCTTTACTAGGTTTATACCCAGAAGACCAAAAGTCACAATATAACAAAGACATCTGTACCAGAATGTTTATTGCAGCCCAATTCATAATTGCTAAGTCATGGAAGAAGCCCGAGTGCCCATCGACCCACGAATTGACTAGCAAATTTTGGTATGTGTATACAATGGAATACTATGCAGCCTTAAAGAAAGATGGAGACTTTACCTCTTTCATGTTTACATGGATGGAGCTGGAACATATTCTCCTTAGCAAAGTATCCCAGGAATGGAAGAAACAGTATCCAATGTACTCAGCCCTACTATGAAGCTAAATTATAGCTTTCACATGAAGGTTATAACCCAACTATAGCACAAAACTATGGGGAAAGGGCCAAGGAAGGGGAAGGGAGGGGGGAGGTTAAGGTAAAGGGAGGGTAATGGGTAGGGCCACATCTATGTTGCATCTTAGAATGGGTACAGGTGAAACTTACTAAATGCAGAATACAAATGTCTACATACAGTAACTAAGAAATTGCCATGAAGGCTACGTTGAAAAGTTTGATGAGAATATTTCAGATTGTATATGAAACCCACACATTGTACCCCTTGATTGCACTAATGTATACAGGTATGATGTAATAATAAAAAAAAATAATAAAAATTGGAAAAAAAATAGAATTGCCATATTGAAAAAAAAAATGATGCATTCCCATTACACAAAATTTTGAAAATAAATAAAAACCCAAAGACAACCATTTTAACACTTTTTAAAAAAACATTTTTTTTTTTTTGCTTTTGAGACAGAGTTTCATTCTGTCACCCTTAGTAGAGTGCGGTGGCATCATAGCTCACAGCAACCTCAGACTCCTAGGCTCAAGTGATTCTCTTGCCTCAGTCTCCCAAGTAGCTGGGACTAACGACGCCTGCCACAATGCCCAGTTATTTTTAGAGTTGGGGGTCTCACTCTAGCTCAGGCTGGTCTCGAACTCCTGGACTCAGGCAATCCACCCGCCTTGGCCTCCCAGCAGCTTTAGTGTAGTTTCTCTTCATTCTTCTTGTTTTTTAAAAATACAACTATACAAAACATCAAAAAAATGGCTAAGAACAATTCTCTCCCTTGTATTATGATAAGCATTTCTGATATATTCTTGATAAATCATTATTTTTAGTAGCTGCATAATATTACATTTGGTGGATATAGTCATTATACCTATTATTGCAAAATATTTATTATACACCCAGATCTTTATAATAAAAAATAATACTGATCAATTTTGTCCCTGAAGATGTGACCTTTTTTTGAGTTTAGATAAATATTTTCATTTTCATTTGTTTTTTTTTTTGCAGTTTTTGGGTGGGGCTGGGTTTGAACCTATCACCTCTGCCATATGGGGCCGGTGCCGTTCTCCTTTGAGCCACAGGCGCCACCCTGTTATTTTCACTTCTTAAGAGACTTGAAACCTCTGAATAAAGACCTTGGAATAATTCTATTCAGAATCTTCTTTCCTGTGCTCCAAATCTATAGAAAGAAAAGAAAAGAAAAGATATTAAATATATTTTTGTACACCTCTCTCAAGATACAAGTAGAAAATTTCAATGGCTCAAACAGAAAGTAAAACCTAAACAAGGTGCTAGTGTAAAACCACAGGAAGAAATGGTGGGGCTGGAACCCGGCAAACAAGACAGGAGTGAGACGCACCTCCCAGCGACAGACACCTGAGCAAGGCCTCCTGCCCAAGAGCCCTGGACTACAGAGCTGCACCCACAGGTCGAGAATCATGACAGAAATGCACGACTAGTCAATTCAACAAATTTTTGCAATATTTGCATCAGTCCTGCTTGTTACTGGCTGCCCTGATCTCTCATTAACAGTGACACTTTCTCTCCCTTCATAAGAATATTTAATCTATTTGTACACTGCTGTTTTCTTCATGGCATTCTTCTCATAAATTTGAACTAACATGTCCCTATCTCACTTCCACTCTTGCCAAGTTTAGTAAGAAATTTAACATTTGTTCATTGCTCTAATTCAACCTCTGACGCACTTGCAACAGCATACAAAAACATGCAACAATAATGAACACCATTCAGCAAGACACCACCACACGTTGACATGAACTTAACCGTGAGACGCTAATACACTGAGGTTATGAAACCTTACAGAGCTGTTCGTACAGGGCTGCCAGTGTAAGTCCACAGTGGCAAGTCTGAAAACTTAATTGTCAGACCTCACAGGTTGAGTCTAGTCAACCCATGAGATCAAGGCTAAGGCAGCCAAGAAACTGTCTCATGGGCTAGGGAAGTGTGGGAGAAAATTCCCATGCAATATATGCTGTACAGAAAAGTTAAAAGACACACTTACATAATGAAAATCACAAATAAGAGATTTATATCCTGAAATGACTGAAGAATCTGAAATGAATCTGTTTAAAATCTTTAAGGAAGTCACAAGGTGCTCTCTAGGGTCCCAGCTACTTGGGAGGCTGACATGGGAGGGTCCCCTGAGTCTAGGAATTTGAATACGGCTGGGGTGACTTGGCCAAACCTCATCTTTTAAAAGAAAAATCTTCATGGAATAAACAAACAAACAAACTGAGTAGGACATTTTGAAATTAGAATAGGTAAATAATAAAAAGGACATCAAAAACTTACCCTCACAACTAAAAAAAAAGCCATTTTAAGGAACTGTATTTCACTATACTGACAGAAGAGGGTGATCTTGAACTAGGAATGGTAGATTATTCTCCATTCATAAAATGCCATGAAAGGAAATGAAATATCCTAAACCTACAGAAAGCTACTCTAGAGGAGATAAATGAGGATCAAAGTACTTTTGCTAAAGGCCAGGCATGGTGACTCACTCCTGTAATCCTAGCACTCTGGGAGGCTGAGGTGGGTAGATTGCCTGAGTTGGAAACCAGCCTGAGGACGAGTAAGACCCAGTCTAGAAATAGCTGAGTGTTGTGGCAGGCACCTGTAGTTCCAGCTATTCATGAGACTGAGGCAAGAGAATCGCTTGAGCCCAGGAGCTTGAGGTTGCTGTGAGCTATGACGCCATAGCACTCTACCAAGGGCAGCAAAGTGAGAAAAAAAAAAAAAAAAAGTATTTTAGCTGGTAAAATTCTTCACAAAAATACAACCATGAAGCAACCTCAAAACACGAAATTTCAAATGTAATTGGTATCTTCAAATGTTATGCCCAGGAGTCTCTCAAAGACCATATCGCTAGATAAGTCAAATTTAAAGAGGAGTCCTTTTATTGAAGAGCTGACTGGCGACTGCCTCAGTGTCCCAACATGGGAGCAGCCCAGAGTGCTTAAGGGGTTGGGTTTTAAAGGCTTGGTCTGCATCCTGGTTGGCACGCAGGCTGCCAGGTGCATTCGGGTAGGTTAGCAAGCATTGTACAGAAGCAGAATTTTGCAGTTAGTTAGTCATACATCTTTGTTTCAGTACTTTCTCTATCTGGTATTTCTTAAAGGTCAGTCTGGGGACAGTTGGTACTTCCCGGTCTGTTTCTCAGGGGATTAGTCAAGCAAGAAGTCAGTGAGTGCTTTCCCATCTATCATGGGAGTGAACCAGACTTACTCCATTTTGTTGAGGGCTTGTGGCCCAGAAATTTGCCAGGAGTTAACTGGTATTTTTCTACCTTAGTCTAGGCCTAATACAAACAAACATTTGGAAGTGCTAAAACCACCTTGAATCAGAAATTCAAAAACCAAGAACAGAAATGAACAAAGTAACAGATAAATACATGAATTGATTGACATGTTGATTTATTGAACCCAGGAAAGAAAAGATAAAACTCAGGAAGGCTATCTTACAAGTTCCCAATGTAGAACAAACTGAAATGAAATTGTAAAAGAAGAGGCAAGAAAATAAGAAATAAAAATGAACCAAAAAAAAAAAAAAGAAGTAAAAGATTCACAGATAAAGTGATTGAAATGGAAAACAAACAAAGAAAATTAAAGATCCAGATAACTAGAATCCCAGGAGACATATGTGAGTAAAAATTGTAGGACCAAAACCTACAATTAAGCTGGATGAGGTGGCTCACACCTGTAATTCTAGCACTCTGGGAGGCTGAGGAGGGTGGATTGTTTGAGCTCACGGGTTCAAGAACAGCCTAAGCAAGAGACCCTGTCTCTACTAAAAAAGTACAAAAAACTGACGCGAAAGGGTCACTTGAGCCCAAGAGTTGGAGCTTGCTGTGAGCTATGATGATGCAATGGCGCTTTACTCAGGACAATAGCTTGAGACTCTGTCTCAAAAAAAAAAAAGAAAACTTACAATTAAACCTATAAATGGAAAAATACATAGTATACCATATTCATACCCTAAAAGAGTCAATGTCATTAAGATGTCAATTCTTCCCAAATTGATTTATAGATTTGATTCATTTTTAGTCAAAATCCCAAAAGACTATGGAAATTGATAAGCTATTTCTAAAATTTCTTTGGAAATGTAAAGAAGCTGGACAAGTCAAAACAACTTTGATGGAAAGAACAAAGTTAGAGGCCCAGTGTCTGTAGATCAGTGGTTAGGGTGCTGGCCACATACACTGAGGAAGGCAGGTTTGAACCTGGCCAGGGCCTGCTAAACAGCAATGACAATTGCAACAAAAAATAGCCAGGAGGGGTGGTACCTGTGGCTCAAAGGAGTAGGGTGCTGGCCCCGTATACTGGAGGTGGCAGGTTCAAACCCGGCCCCAGCCAAAAACTGCAAAAAAAAATAGCCAAGAGTTGAGTTTTGGCGGGTGCCTGTAGTCCCAGCTACTTGGGATGCTGAGGCAAGAGAATCGTTTAAACCCAAGAGTTTGAGGTTGCTGTGAGCTGTGACGCCATGGCATTCTACCAAGGGTGACATAGTGAGACTCTGCCTCAAAACAAAAAAAATAAATAAATAAAGGTGGAGGGCTTGCATTACTTGATATCAAGATTTACTCTAAAAGAATAGTGAGCAAGAAAGAGTTGTATTTAGTATACGTCAATAATATATACTGACATACAGATTAAGATATTGACATGTAGATTAAGAGAGTGACATATAGATTAATAGAACAGAGTAGAAAGTCCTAAAATACATTCATGCTTGTATGGTCAGTCAATTTCTTTTTTTGAGACAGAGTCTCACTTTGTTGCCCCTGGTAGGGTGCTGTGCCATCACAGCTCACAGCAACCTCAAACTCTTGACTCAAGTGATTCTCTTGCCTCAGCCTCCCAAGTGGCTGGGACTACAGGTGCCTGCCACAACACCTGACTATTTTTAGAGATGGGGGGGGTCTCACTCTTGCTCGGGCTGGTCTTGAACCCCTGAGCTCAAACAATCCAACCACCTCGGCCTCTCAGAGTGCTAGAATAAATTTTTTATGGCAGTATCGAGGCAATTCAATGGAGAAAGTTTTTATCAACAAATGGTGCTGGAACAAGGAAATATCCATATGAAAAGACTTAACCTTAACTCCTTTTCTCTTTTTTCTTGAGACAGTCTCACTTTGTTGCTCTGGGTACAGTGCTATAACATGATACCTCAGAGCAACCTCAAACTCTCGGGCTCAAATGATCCTCTTGACTCAGCCTCCTGAGTAGCTAGGACTACAGGAGCTTGCCACAACACCCAGCTGTTTTTTTTTGTTTGTTTGTTTGTTTGTTTGTTTTTGGCTGGGGCTGGGTTTGAACCTGCCACCTCTGGCAGATGGGACCGGCACCCTACCCCTTTAGGCCACAGGGGCTGCCCAACACCTGGCTATTTTTAAAGACTGGGTCTCACTCTTGCTCAGGCTGGTCTTGAACTCCTGAGATCAGGCAATCCACCTGCCTCACCTCCCAGAGTGCTAGGATTATAGGTATGAGCCATCACACCTGGCCCTTAACCTTAACTCTTACTTTATTTTATACACAATATTGATTTAAAATGGATCCTAAACCTAAAAATAATATTTAAAGATATAAAACATAAAGAAGAAAATATAGCAGAAAATACTTATGAACCGTGGGTAGGGAAAGCTTCCTTACATTGAGCACAAAAAGTATAAGATAGAAAGTTGAGGCTTGGCGCCTGTGGCTCAACCAGCCAAGGCGCCAGGCACATACATCTGAGCTGGCAGGTTCGAATCCAGCTCAGACCTCCAAACAACAATGATGGCTGCAACCAAAAAATAGCCAGGCGTTGTGGCGGACGCCTGTAGTCCCAGCTACTTGGGAGGCAGGGGCAGGAGAATCGCTTGAGCCCAGGAGTTGGAGGTTGCTGTGAGCTGTGATGCCACAGCACTCTACCCAGGGCAACAGCTTGAGGCTCTGTCTCAAAAAAAAAAAAAAAAGATAGAAAGTTGATAATTGAACTTTATGAAAATTATAAACTTCTCTTTCAAACACATAATTAATAAGAAAATAAGCCACATAATGGGAAAAAATATTCATAATACCTACATAAGATCAAAGACTCATATCCAGAATATACCATAAATAACTGTTATTACCTAATAATAATAAGACTACCAAAATTTTTAAATGGACAATGTGTTTGAACACTGCAAAAGATAATAATAAATGTCCAATATGCACACAAAAAGATGCTCAACATTATTAGCTTTCAGGAAGATGTAAAGTAAAACCCCAATGAGATACCACTACACTTTAGCTAGAACAGCCAAAATTATAAAAACTGATGATCCCAAGGGTTGGCAAGGATATGAAGCAACTGGAACTCTCATATATGGCCACGGATAATGTGAAATGATACAACTACTTTGGAAAATAATTTGTTTTTTATAATGTTGAACACACAATTATCATACAATCCAGCAAGTATATCCTGCATTTTACCCAAGAAAAATAAAAATATGTGTTCATACAAAAATTTGTGTACAAATGCTTATAGCACTTTTATTCAGAATAGTAAAAATCCAGAAATAGCTCAATGTCCATCAGAAGTGAATGAATAAATAGATAGTAGCATACACTGAGTAGTAAAAGGTAATGAACACCTGACCCCATGCATCAGCAAGGATGAACCTTAAAAATGTTATTCCGGGACAGAGACACTGGACACAAAAGAGTACAGATTGTATGATTCCATATGTATCAAACTCTACAAAAGGCAAATCTATTCACCAGCAAGTGATTGCTTGGATAGGAGAAATGATAAGAAAGGGGCATGAGAGAATTTTTTAGATAATAAAATCTATATTTTGATTGAGGTGATGGTAACATGAGTGTACATATTTGTTAAAATTCATTAAACTATAAGTTGGCACATTTTTATGGATATAAATTAAACTTCAAAAAGTCTATTTAAAAAAGCCTAATCTAGGGCAGCGCCTGTGGCTCAGTAAGTAGGGCGCCGGCCCCATATGCCGAGGGTAGCGTGTTCAAACCCGGCCCCGGCCAAACTGCAACAAAAAAAATGGCTGGGCGTTGCAGCTGGCCCTTGTGGTTCCAGCTGCTGCGGAGGCTGAGGCAAGAGAATCACGTAGACCCAGGAGTTGGAGGTTGCTGTGAATCGTGACACCACAGCACTCTACCGAGGACAGTAAAGTGAGACTCTGTCTCTACACATTAAAAAAAAAAAAAAAACAAAGCCTAATCTAAGAAAATTTTCCAGGGAAAAAACAAAAGACTGAATCTACCAACTGAATGAGCCCTTGGGGTATCTGATAAGTTGGTACAGCTCACTTACAAATATGGTCAGATTTCTATATGTATGATTCTAATGTGCATCACGTGCCAAAAGAAACACTCACAATTCTCTTTGAGTCATGCCTCTAAAGATATACATCAGGGCCAGGTGCAGTGGCTTAAGCCTATATAATCTCAGAACTTGGGAGACTGAGGGGTGTGGGTTGCCTGAGCTCATAGGTTCAAGACCAGCCTGAGCCAGAGCAAGATCCATGACCCCCCCTACTCCCCGGCTCTAAAAATAGCCAGGTGTTGTGGTGGGCGTCTATAGTCCCAGCTACCCAGGAGGCTGAGGCAAGAGGTTCTCAAGAGTTTGAGGTTGCTGGGAGCTATGATGCCACAGCCCTCTACTGAGGGTGGACAATGTGAGACTCTGTATAAATAAATAAATAAATAAATAAATAAATAAATAAATAAATAAAATAAAGATATAGATAGCTAAGATCCCTAAGATATAACAGGCTACTCTAGAAAAGTGCTCTTAAGATTCCAAGAAACCCTTTTATCCAGCCAAGAAGTAAAGGGAGAGGCTGTCAGAGGGTCCCACCTGCCTCATTGAGGGTTTCATGAGCCAGTTTTCATGTTCAGTTTTATTTTGAAAGAAATGATCAGCCTCTGGAGGGTTTTAAGCATAATAGGCAAAGCCAAATCCATGTTTTACAAAAATCAAACTTCCCACCCCACGAGCTTGGAGGAAGGAGAGAGGAAGACCAAAAGGAGGCTGTGGAAATAACCCTGGAAAGACCCAAGGAGGACTTGAGGGAGATAAGTGATAGATAAGAAGGATGAGTGAGGCTGCGCCTGTGGCTCAAGCGGCTAAGGCGCCAGCCACACACACCTGAGCTGGCAGGTTCGAATCCAGCATGGGCCCGCCAAACAACAACAGCTGCAACCAAAAAAATAGCCGGGTGTTGTGGCGGGCACCTGTAGTCCCAGCTACTTGGGAGGCAGAGGCAGGAGAATCGCTTGAGCCCAGGAGTTGGAGGTTGCTGTGAGCTGTGATGCTACAGCACTCTACCCTACCTGGGACGCCAGCTTGAGGCTCTGTCTAAAAAAAAAAAAAGAAGGATGAGAGAGAGGAGGTAGAATGAAGACATACTGGGATATTTACAAGAAGAAAATCCAGGTGGTGCCTGTGGCTCAGTGGACTAGGGCGTTGGCCCCATATGCCAAAGGTGGTGGGTTCAAACCCACCCCTGGTCAAAAACTGCAAAAAAAAAAAAAAAAAAAGAAAATCCAGCCTCCTAATATAATTATATATTATTCTATCTACAATATTACAGAGACCAGTGAAAAGAATCACAAGCCCACGCTATTGTTCTTAAAAAGTTTGACATTTTATTTTTCTTCTTCTTAGTAAAAGGTCACCAACATTACAAGTGTCAGAGGATTGACAGAAGTACCCACTGAATTTATGGAGCAGTTTTTAAAGTTTTTAAAGTTTGATCATGAGCACATGTACTTCACAGAGCTGACTGCCCAAAGTTCTGAGCATCAATCAGACTTACTTCAAACTTTACTCCCTTAAAGATCAAGATGACATTGATCAACATAGTCAAAACTTCAACTCTTCCTTCCTTTTTTCTAGCAGTTTCAGGTTCACAATTGAGAGGAAGTACAGACATCTCCCATATACTCCACCCCACAGAAAAAAAACACCACTTGAGGTTATATGTCAGAATCCTGAGAAACATGGGTTCAGGTGTCTTCCTTCCAGAACATTGTGTTTTCTTCTGAAAGTGGTTTCAAAGACCATGACAAATTTCTGTTAATTTTTCAGTTCTTCTACCAGGGCAGGAATAGGACAAATTGAAAATTCTAACTTACATGAGAGGCAAGTCAGTGCTTCTGACTCAGCCAGGTAAACTCTTGCCCTACCAAAGGAGACAGACAAGCCTTCTAGGTCACCCCTCCCTGTACAGCCTTTTGAAAGTTCTGGATATGTGAGTTATTTCAGGGCCGAGGGCCAACTCCCTGAATCGTGTGGCCTCGAGGCCTGTTTCTTGTCCTCTGTAACCTGTAACAC
The DNA here is from genome assembly GCA_963574355.1 of Loris lydekkerianus. Taxonomy (NCBI): domain Eukaryota; kingdom Metazoa; phylum Chordata; class Mammalia; order Primates; family Lorisidae; genus Loris; species Loris lydekkerianus. Next base: position 9,876 of record CAUYPK010024350.1, read on the forward strand.
TCAAGCTTCTGTAAACAAAAGCCACAATGCAGCTACAGCATCAAATCACAAGTTTTACTTCTGGTCTTCAGTATCCTCTACATAGCTGACATCCAGAAATCTGTATTATTTTCATACAAGCTGAATTATGCATTGAAAAAAAGGTTAACCTTATGTTGTCCATCATTTCTATTTAGGTCATTTCAAAAGTTTTGTCCGTTTTTATGAGTCTACTTTAAACTGTAATATCTCAGTGAATATTTATTCAATTTAATTGAAATAAGTGCCATGTGAATCAGTGCACTTTTGTCAACATAACACAAGTCGATTAATTCCGTCTGCATAAAAATTGGGTGCTCGGGATTCGATGAAGTCAACGAAGGCCGTTTTTGCTAGGTCCTTATTGGCAAAGGTTCTACTGGTGAGAAAGTTATCGAAGTGCTTGAAAAGATGGTAGTTGGTTGGTGAGAGGTCTGGGGAGTATGGTGGGTGGGGCAGAACTTCGACGCTCAATTCCTTTAATTTTCGGACGGTGATTTGTGAGACGTGCGGCCGGGCGTTGTCGTGGAGCAGGATCGGACCTC